>JAYESA010000016.1:103186779-103314690 GCA_036927795.1 Iris macrosiphon | reverse complement strand
ATATATATATATATATATATATATATATATATATATATATATATATATATATATATATATATATATATATATATATATATATATATATATATATATATATATATATATATATATATATATATATATATATATATATATATATATATATATATATATATATATATATATATATATATATATATATATATATATATATATATATATATATATATATATATATATATATATATATATATATATATATATATATATATATATATATATATATATATATATATATATATATATATATATATATATATATATATATATATATATATATATATATATATATATATATATATATATATATATATATATATATATATATATATATATATATATATATATATATATATATATATATATATATATATATATATATAATATATATATATATATATATATATATATATATATATATATATATATATATATATATATATATATATATATATATTACAACCCTGTCATAAAAAAATTTATTGTAAATTTTTTTATATAATTTTTTAAAATTACATCTTCTCATTTGAGTTGACGAGAATTATAATTGTTTTTACTAACAAACAACTTATAATTTTCTATTTATTATATACATAATATATTATATAACTTATATTATATATAATATATAAATAAATAAATAAATGAATAATTGGGTCGGCCCGATCTAATCCGCAATCGACCCGGACCTAGCTCGGTCAACCCGGACCGCCAACCACTGGGTCATGGGTCCGGACTGGGTCGGCCTTCAGCTCCTACGGTCTAGGACGTCCCGAATTCGATCAAAATCGGACCTCGGGCCGACCCGGCCCGACCCGACACATTACACATCTTGAGCTTCACTTTGTGTTAATTTATAAATCACTCATAGTTTCTCTCATGTTCCTTTCCATCTTGAGACGGGAAAAAAAGAGAGAGAAACAAATTGAATAAGAGAAGGGGAGAGTGGGTGAGAAAGTGAAAAAAATGTCTTACACCCCACAAACGATTCCTCTAAAGTGACGTTTGGTTCATGTTTTTAAGGCTTGAAAATAAGTTTTAGATTTCTTACCCTTGTTTGATATGCGTATGATTGAAAATTAGAAGGAAATATGAGGGACTTCATATTGCTATGGTTGTGGGAAAGTAATTTCTAAGACCCCTTTGGAAATAGTTTACTTTTCTATGAATGTTGTTTGGATATTTTGTTTGGACAATAACACCCTCACTTTACTTTCAAAATTTTAACTTCTATCCCAAACATGTAAATTTAGGTAATAGAAACATGAAAGGATATTTATGGAAAACTAAAGAAATTAAGATTATTTTTTCATATTCCCAACCTAATATAACAAAATGGGTATGAAAATATTGAATTCTTTTTCCATGGAAATGAAGTAGAAAATAAATTCTAGAAATACAAAACCTTCATTCAAACGCAACCTAAAAGTGCAGCATTTTCTATTTATTTCTTTTTTTTTTGTTGGGGTTGCTCTTCTCTAAAAATACTCTTCGTTCCATTTTTTGCGGACACCTGATTTTTTTTTTTTTCTTGGACCCGTGGCTATAAGAGCACCCAGCCGGTCCGGTCCAGACTCGTTGCTATAATAGCCACTCAGCCAGTCCAGAGGTGAGATTCGATTCCGAGATCTCTCCCACCGGGTGTCCTCCACCTTACCACTAGGCTAAGGCTTCGGAACAGAAGACCTGAATTCGAATCCATAATACTCAGCAACACCAATGATTTGTCATCCCTGTTGGCTCCATATTGTAGGACAAATACTCTATCTATGACAAATAGTGGTCAAAATAATCTATTTGTTATGAATTACTAAACATGTCAAAATAATCATCATCGTATAAACTAGAACCTGGCACGTTTATTAAGCAGGATAAATGAGACTTTATATCCGAATTAGGGGTGGGCATACGGATCCAGGACCCGCAGTCTCGATCCGATTCGAATCGTATATTGTTCAAAAAAACCGGTTCCTATAATTAAATATTTAAACACGAAAGAACGGGACGGCACATTCTAACTAAACGAAAAGATTTTAAAATCATCACAAACGTCCCCCTTGTCTTTTCTGTTTCAATTTCTCGATTATTATATGAGAGCTGACAAAGGAGAGCAAAAAGGCAGACTACCGGGAAAGAACTCGGATCTGCTCTTTCTATTAAAAAAATCTCATGGATGATTCGGGGATGAAACCCTGGGCGGATTTTATTTTCAAAATAAACTGGCTCCACACCGACCCGTTTATATTATAAAAAAAAAAAAAAATCCAATTTCCAGACTTCCAGCAGGAGCAGTCTAGTACCTTAACACTTCACTACTATTAAGGTATTTGATCTCTTGCAGTGCCACATGATATCTATTAGTGTACTATTACAAATTTATCATGTGTATTTGGTTTTTTATTTGATTTCTAATTTCTGATTTCTTATAATATAAAAGATATATTTTATATTTTCGTCAGCGAAAGCTTTCGTAATTTTAAATTTTTTTAAATAGTGTCGTTTTAGTTAATTTATTTAAAAATATTTTCTGTACAAACAAACTTTTTTAAGTATAAATATGCCACTAATATCTGGATAAATAAACTATCTTTAAACGAATTAATGAAGGAGTTCTCCAACTTGTTTTTTTTTTCTTCTGCTGCTGCTCCTCCTCCTCCTGCTGCATAGCATTGAATCTACAAGAAATTAATGTAATGCATGCAATAGATGGTCATTGTAGTGGCTATTGGAAGATCCAATCTTTAGGTTGAATTGATTTGAATGGGTATAATAGCAGTTTTTTTCTTCACCACAATCTTTCCTTCTATATCTCCAGTAACTTTTCCTTCACCTCAATCTTTAGGTTGAATGGGTACAAAAATTTGGATCAGTCGGAAAAGCCCAACAAGCTTGATTTGGGTTAAGCCAAAAAATATTTTTGAACAAGTTATGTATCTGACCCGTTATCATTTCTATTTGAGATGAGATAACAATGTAACTATTTAGTATTTATTATGTTTAATGTTATACTTATACGAACTGATTCACATTATTGATTACTATTGTAGGTTCAAATGACAAATTTTGACATTAGTAAAAAAAATTTATTTTTTTATTTTTTTGCTAAGGACATATGTAACTGTTTATTCTATAGATTTTGATTTTTTTACTATTTTTTACCCGTTTGGACCCACGAGGCGGTCCGTTTCGGGTCAAGTCCGTTTCGGTTCTAATATTTTTTTGCTCTGCCCCACCAACTAACGGGTCAAGTTCGGGTCCATCAAATTTGGGCCCGGTTCGACCCATGCCCACCCTTAATCCGAATCCGATTAAAAGGGTTAGTTAGTTAGTTATATGGTATTATATAATATTCAAAATTTGCGTTTAGGTCATATTGTCCACTTAGACTGACTGTCCAAGCTAGAGATCTAAATGTAAATTTTGAATATTATGCGAGACCATAAAAGTAAACAAATTTTTTTTTAATATTATGGAGACCTAAACGAGATCTAATGGTTAGTCTAAGTTAACCGTTAAGACGAGATTATTCTTTTGGACAATATAAAGATCTAAACTCAAGTATTCAATAAACTAAATAAGTGTTTTTAGTTGATGATGTAATTGATAAAACCTATATTTTTTACTTTATTTTCTATTACTTTTCCTTCAGGGTCTGCTTGGATGGAGGGTTAAGAGAGTTAAGTGGGAGAAAGTTAAGTGAGAAAAAATAAAAATCATTGCTTGGTTTGAGGATGGAGGGGTTAGAAGGGAGAGTTATAGAGCGTTAACTGAGGGTTTGTTTAACCCTCTTTTGTCTATTTTTCAACCCCCAAAATCGGAGAGTTAATGAGGGGGATTGAGAAATTTTGTTTAAAAAGTCATAAACATCTCTTATTTGTCCTATAAAATATGATAAATTTTTTTGTTCTTCTATTTTTCTTGCTTTTAATATGCTACTCCGTAACTTCCATATTTGCGAAAAATATTTTGACAAGTTCTAATTAAAATTCCAATAAAATTAAATTCTATCAGATATGCAATAAGGATATTTTTGTAATTTTTTTTCATTAATCATTTTTTCACTCAAAACCTCCAATCAAAGTAAGAGTTATTAAACACACCTCATTTAACCCTCCCTCAAATCAAAACAAGATTATATGTACTTACTCTATTTTTCCTCACTTAACTTTTTTTTTTATTTAATCCCACTTAACTTTTTTTATAATTTTTTTATATCAAACAAAAAAAAGTACATCTTTTATCTTTTCCATCATTCCTACAAAAAAAGAAGAAGAAGAAGATATATCTTTCTTTTTTTCCATATGGAATTCCTATTCCAATTTTTTACTTTTCCTACCAAACAAAATCTAAATAAAACTTAAAGAGTTGATAATAATTTGGCAAATTATAAGGGCACTGCACATTTTACTCGGGGCTAGCCCATTGAAAAATAAGAAAATTTTTTCCTACAGTCGATTTTCCTACAGTCCTAAATCTATATAGGACTGTAGGAAAATCTACAGTCCCGCCCGATACTGCTCGACATTTTATGCCCTAAAATCGTGTTCGATTCTCGACATTGTCGACTTTGGGAGCCATCGACAAGGAGGACGAAGTCTCGGAGAGTTGGAGAGCTCCGCCGGCGGGAGGGAGGAGGGCTCCGGTGGGACGGGGAGGGTTTGGGAGAAGGATTTGGGAAAGTGGGCTAGCCTCAAGTAAAATAATGGGCTAGTGTGAGTAAACTTTGCTCAATTCTGGGCTAGCCCCAATCCTGGCTAGCCCCAAGTAATATGTGCAGTGCCCTTATCAAAAGCCTAATAATTTGCTGGCTTCTTGCCACATTTCCATCCATCCATCCATCCATCCATTTAATCAACGGCTGTAATATAGCAATGCCCACTTGGGCCTCCTTGTGCTACCATAACCTAAACCTAGAATGAGCTGTCTCGCTCGCTCTTTATAAGCAACGCGATTGCTGCGATTTGTTCTACCAGCCCGCCTCATATTCTAGTTTTTTTTCCCCCCCCTAAACCCTAGAAACAAACCCCCTCTCTTCGGGTTTTTCTTCGGCAGCCTACTTCCACATCACAAGGTCTTCTTCTCCTCTCTCTCTCTCTCTCTCTCTTACATGAGAAATTCATGATGGACATTATTACTAGTGGTTGCTTGGTCTAGTCTAGACTAGCTAGATACATGGATGGTAGATATATTGATGTTTGATTCGTATTTTTAGCCCTAATATGTTGGTAGATATTTTACACAAGCACACATCTTGTTTAACCCGCTCAATATTGTTACAAAGTCACTGGCTTTTTATTCCGTGTTTTTTTTTGTGCTAAGAAAATCAGTGTTTTTCTTCTTCTTTCCTGACAGTTCAACCAGGGATTTCGATATGGGCAAGTCTAGCAAGAAGTCTAATGTTGAGGTACTGTATCGTATGTCACATTCTTACTACCACAGATATCAGTTTCTATAAGGGGCAGTTTGGACATGTGCAGCTTCCAGGAAGTGTGAAAGTGGCTTCTTGTCTACTAAAAGTGGAATGTGCATGCTTTTAAGTTTTCATTTTAGTTCTTGTATGCTGAAACTGAATTTCAATGTTTGGATTCATGATATGTTGCCAATAGAAGTGGTCAAATTTGCACTTCCGTGTTTGGATCTTAAATATGAAAGAGGTGGAAAGTGAAAAATTATATAATAATAACAAAAATGATTAATTATATAACTAAATGGTTAATGATTTATTAAAGTAATTATTTAACTTTTTAATACTAAGTATTAACAATTAATATCGCTAAAAAGTTTATTAAATAAGTATAATGTATTAATAATATTACTATTGTGCATTAAAGTAAATTAGTACTAATTATTTAATTTAATGTTAGTTTTTTTTCATTAAAACTAAATAAAAAATTAAATTAGTTGGTTAATAGTTAATTATTTAATAATTAATACAAAATTTAATAGTATATATTATTTATTTATATTTTATTTAATATTAACACTAATTTTTATTTAATCAAGTGATTAATACTAATTATTTAATTAATATTAAATTAGTACTGATTATTTAATAATAATTAGTATAAATACTACTTATTTATTTTAAATAATTAGTACCAGTATGAATTATTTTATCTGAAATTAATATTGATTTTATTTCAAATAATTAGTATAAGCACTAATTATTTTACTACACATTAGTACTAATCATTTCACTAATATTAAATTAGTACAAAATTGTCACTTTTGCACATTTTCACTTAAAATGGATGAAAGTGGGGATGCCTCTTTTTCATATATAAGACGGGAGACAACAACTACAAAGTAATGACGACTCCAAGTTTGTCCCACCTTTTATATTTAACCAAACATTGAAAGTTGAAAGTGACTCAAAAATCCATCAACTTTCACATTTTTACATCTGACTTGTAGCCATCCAAACAACCCCTAATTGTTACTTGTAAGTTTGTTCCTTGAGCTTCCTAACTTAACTTTTTCATGCAGGTTAATGTTCCTGCGGCCGTCCTTGCTGCTCCCCTGAAGTCTGTCAAAAAGGGTTTGTTTCTTGTAGTGTCAATGCTTCTTTTTGTAGTAGAAAATTATTGTCTTCATTGAATTCAATCATTAAAAAACATTCTTGATTGATGGTAAGGTAAAAGAGAAGCGGAGAAGGCTATAGAGAAACCGCTGGCTGGTGCTAAGAAGCAGAAAGTTGAGGTGGTAGTGCCAAAGCAGAAGGAGAAGGAGAACAAGAAGGCAAAGAAGGCCCCCCCTCCGAAGAAAAAACCTGAATCCAGCAGTTCTGAAGAAGACTCTTCATCCGAAGAGGAGGTAAAATTTTTTTTTGGCATTACTCTTTAGCATAAAAACATTCTTTGCTGCATATAATTCATGTCCACATGTAATACACTACTACTGATTTATCACCCTGATGACATATTTGAGATGGAATGAAACGATTCACTATCTTTGATATTTGATAACTCGACATCTTTATTTTGGGACATTGGCATAATATGTTTGAGTAATAGTGTGCAAACAACTGTTTGGATTCTCTATGTTTTCTATTGTATACACCACCATATATCCCGACTTTCAGGTAATTCTAATAACCTTTTTTTTATTGGCTTGAATATGGACTCTAGAATTGACTGTGTCGCCCTTCTTTGTTGAAAGAAGGGAGATCAGTTGTATCAGATGAGCCTCTTTCTCCCTACTATGAGATTTTTTTTGATCAGCTTGAATAGGAATTCAAACACAACATAGGCTGAAATTAATAGAACAATTCCAAATTTACCTCAAGCGAACAAAATCCATGGGAAGGTATTTCAATTCAAGAAGTTCCGCTTTACCACAATTCAAGCGACAACCAAATCCATGGAAGGTCTTTGAATTCAAATTTCACTTGGCTATGCCACCAAGACATGTTACTGGCATTGCAATTCCATGAGTCAATTTAACAAGTTACTGTTTATGGCCACCAAAGATGTACTTAATGAATTGCAAAGCAATCCCATGACTCTTGAGATGTCAACCAAGTTCAACCCTCCTGTTGTTGTGAGGAACAACAAAGTCCCCCCCCCCTCTTTGCACTTGAGTTGAATTGCAAAGCTGCCACATGACTCTGAAATGTCAACTATGTTCAATTGTATGAGCCTCCTGTTGTTGTGAGGGATAACACATGTTTCTCTCTTTGCACTTGAGGTGAATTGCAAAGCAGCCACATGACTGAAATGTCCACCTAGTTGAATCGGTTAAGCCTCTTTTTTGTTGTGAGCTGTCACAGATTTGCTTTTGAGTAAGCTTATATTTGTAGATTTGAGTTCATATCTCGATGCAGTATTTTGTATCAACAGCTAAAGAAATGGAGGAATTGTAATTTCTGAATTCCAAAAGACTCTAGCTAACAAAACACAAGAACACTATATTCCAATTTGACAATTCTAAATTCCTTGAATTCAAGCTCAAGCTCTTGAACACAAAAGTAAATTTAGTTCATCTACATTATAATTTGAAACTATCAAAAAATGATCTTTCATGCCCATTTTATTGTTTTTAGGAGAGTATTGTTTTGTGTTTTGCATTCTCACTATCAAAGTGTGGTCATTGGGTTATTTATTTTCGTTGGTCAAAGACAATGTTGCAGCAGTTACTGCTCCTGCAAAAAAACCACCTACTTTGTCAGAAAAAGGGTTATTGGGTCTTGATTTAGATTATAATACACCAAGTTTTCATGCTATCTAGATTTTTGTGTTGCACGGACACGGATACTACAAGACACACTAACGACATGGCGACATGGACATGACACCTATTTTGGTGTGGCCTAGTGCATTATACTATCAAAGTGTGGTCATTAGGTTATTTATTTTCATTGGTCAAAGACAATGCTGCAGCAGTTACTGCTCCTGCAAAAAAACCACCTACTTTGTCAGAAAAAGCGTTATTGGGTCTTGATTTAGATTCTATTACACCGAGTTTTCATGCTATCTAGATTTTTGTGTTGCACGGACACGGACACCGATACTACACGACACACTAACGACATGGCGACCTGGACATGACACCTATTTTGGTGTGGCCTAGTGCATTATTGAGTGTCCATGTTGTGTCAGGAACGTGTATGATACATGTCCGACATGACACGGCCTAGATTTTTGGGGTATCTTTGCTTTCTAGGTGTGTTTCAATGGATTTCAGAAAGAATAAGAAGCGAGATGCTAGTCCATGGGTGTTTTTTTTTTGGTTACAACACCGGAGGAGTTTTTTAACAGGTACTTGTGGAATGTGCGGTTATAATGATAAAATGAAAAGAGTTTTCTTTAATATTTTGAGAGGTATTGTTGCCAAAAAACAAATTCAATCCTCAGTCTGCCTTTTGACTGAAGATAAGTAGGAACGGAGGTGTAGTCCAAGAGGGTTAGGATCCAGAAAATTCTGATCCTAACCCCTTTATCCACCAAATAGGAGAAAGAGGATGGAAACGATCCCAGTGAACCTAACAGTGCCAAGAGTTTTCTTTAATATTTTGAGAGGTATTCTTGCCAAAAAACAAATTCAATCCTCCTCAGTCTGCCTATTGACTGAAGATTAATAGGAAGAGAAGTGTAGTCCAAGAGGGTTAGGTTCCAGAAAATTCTGATCCTAACCCCTTTATCCACCAAATAGGAGAAAGAGGATGGAAACGATCCCAGTGAACCGAACAGTGCCAAGTGTTTCTATATTAACAGGTCACTTTCACTGTGTAGTGTTAAACATGGCTTGGACACACACACACACACACACACACACGCATATATATATATATATATATATATATATATATATATATATATATATATATATATATATTAATGACAACACTTGATATTTCTTCACATTACACAGAATAATGAAGTCAAAAACTTCCAATTTCTGAGTAATATATCTATTTTCATGTAGTGGCAAAGGTTATATATACTATGTCAAGTTACATCAACGAACAGATTGTCTCCCACATGCAATTCTAAGGCTTCTCACTGTTGTCTTCCTAGGACACTAAAACTAAGGCAGTTGTTCCACCCAAGAAAGTACCAGCAAATGGAGCTAAGAATACGTCTGATGCAATATCTAAGAAGCAAGATTCCAGGGACAGTTCTGGTTCGGATAGTTCAGACGAGGATGCTAATCCAAAGGCAGCTTTGGCATCTAAGACATTGCCTGCAAAAGGAACTGTAAATGGTAATGCTGTAGCATCTAAAAAGAAGCAGGAATCCAGTGATAGTTCTGATTCAGATAGTAGTAGTTCAGATGATGAGACTGTTAAGGTTGTTTTCAATTTATTTTATCATACAAATCTTAACTGTGCAGTGCTACTAATAACTTGAATACTACTGGTGAACTACTGGTGAGCTACTAATAACTTGAATGCTACTGGTTAACTTTGCAGAAAACTGCCACATCCATAAAACCATCTCCAGCAGTTGCAAAGAAGAAACAGGAGACGAGCGACAGCTCTTCTGAGAGTGACTCTGATGAGGATGATGAGGTAAGAATGTGAATTTTATATTGTTTACTACTTTAAGACTTAATATGCTAGGCTTCAAATTGTGCTTAGTTCCAAATTACAGCAAATAGGTGGACCTAGAGAATGTCTTATACATAATCTAAAAGTTTGGTTCAAAAATAATTTAGAGTGGAGTTATGTTTACAAGGGAAATGTGAATCTTCTCTTTGATGGTGCTAGTATTTTGACAAGTTTTGCTGCCGATGTTATTTGGGTTTAGTACTTGATAGTTACATAACAATTATGTCGCTCTAGATTTGTACACTTTCAGAATGTGAACATCTTCCAAGACCTAACATGCATGATTTTTTGTTATTTAGCAATTATTTAAGTGACAAGGAACCCCTTTTGTTTTTATTCCTTGTGTAAATTCATGGTAATTTTGCACAATGTAGGATTCTGCTCCTAAGGTTTCTGGCAAGCCTAATGTGAAGCCTGCCACTGATGATAACAGCAGTGATGAAGATGAGGATGGCAGCAGTGATGGAAGTTCAGATGATGAACCTCCAAAGGCACCACAAATTAAGGTGTGTTTGTAAGGACATCAATAACTAAAACTTATAAGTTGTTTTATCGATTTTAGTTTCTTAAGTTAATTTTGTACGCTATTCTGTTTTTTCCCTCATTCTTACAGACGCCAAAAGCATCCAAGGAAAGCAGTTCCGAAGATGGTTCTTCGGAGGATAGCGAAGACGAGGATGAAGATGAGCAGTTGAATACACCAAAAAAGGTAGAAAGCTATTCCTATAACATTTTAAAGACATTATGTAGTAATTGCATGATAAAACAAATTTAGTTTCAGAAAAGTTGCATTAGAATCTAGAAGAAACCGACACTCCAAAAAACGTGCCTTGTTCGTGATGCATTATGTTGGACTCGTATTGAATGCCAACATAAACACTAAGATACACTGGGACACTGCGAAACTAGGTGCTGTTTCCGTGTTACTGTGTCCAAATTGTGTTGTTGTATTTTGTGACCGTGTGACATAGGTTAGAGCTGAGTTATCAACATATGGTAGAGCAACTTCCATGCTTTTCTGTTCCTTAGTACTTTGCATCTTTTTGACAATTTTTACAGATTTGCCTTGAAATGAAAAGCAGACAGGAGCCTCATGGCTATCTCACTCTGCATCAGTTAGATAATTATTAAAGATTCACCTAAGATGGAAACCAAGCACGAGGAACCTCATGTTGTACCTGAAAGTGCCCTTCGAAGCCTAAGGACATCAGCATGTTAGGGCTAGTTTGATTCCCGTTTGAAATGGACTGTTTCCTGTTTCCGTTTCTATCAGCATCTTGGCGAAACCAGCAAACAAAATCTGTTTGGTTCCCGATGTTTGCTGTTTTGGCCATACAATAATGTCCGAAAATGGGCCAAAACAGCAAATTAAATCTATTTGATTTCCGATGTTTGTCGATTCTTCCATACAAAAAAGGCAAACGTCAAACACTTGCGGAGGTACCAGTTGTTGTTTGCCATTTGAAATGGAATTTTTCCATTTCAAATGGGAACCAAACTGATCCTTAATATGATTATGCTATTATTTTGATACCTGTTTGCAACTATAATATTCCAAAATATCTGGCAAAATACATGGTCATGATCGGCGTAGCAGTGTAATGTGCAAATTTTATGATTCAAGTAGATGATTGTTTGTTGGATATATTTTCTCTTTTCACTGTTGTGCTTGTGGAAGGCGACACTCATTAGTGGACAGAACTTGCTGTTATATTTTCTTCACTCAATTTGCGGTTATCGTTTTAATATTAGTTGGGAAATTATTTATTGTAATGGTGAAAGTGTAGGCATGCTGTTTACATGATTTTAGTAGATGCTTGTTCTTTGATTATGTCTTTTTCATGGTAGTGCAACAAAAAACGGGCAGTTCTTTTTTCGTTGATGTACTTTCTTAATTTCTTCAGGAAGCTTATATGATACTGATGTGCATGTTCCTACTTTATTCATCATGACCTTTTTTTTGACTATTTTCCTTTTACTCAACCCTAATATACCTTTTTTTTTGAAGTTTGTGTACCTAAACTGATAATTCTGAGGCTAATGCAGTAAAAATGCTTCCCTTAAACAAGCATCTTGGATAAGCCCAAATTGTTCCGCTGCCACCATGATAAGGGGCAGAGTTTTCTATTGTTCTTTTGTTTGGAAAACCAGTTTTTACAGACTTAATACCCATATACGCATACTGACTATATTAAGTACTTGTTCTGTGGAATGGGAGTATATTTTGCTTACTATGATTAAGCAACAAGGTTATGTCCGGGCTATCCTGTGACCTCTAACTAAAGTTAAAGTAACAACTGAATGGTGGTCTAATTTGATTCTTTTTCTAGAGCGACGTACACATATTCGGCACTCAAGCAGTTGAATTACAGCACTTGTTGCCTTTCCCTTGGATAATAGATGGTCTTAATAAGTTACCCAAGCTGGTGCCAGTTGCTTGATATGCTATCAGCTGTGTTTTTACTTCCCCACATCTTAAAACTTAAAAGATGCTGGTAGATTTACCTCAGCTATATATTTCAAAATTGATGATAGATTATTAACCTGCAGGTCAAAGATGTCATTATGAAGGATGTACCAACAAGTGCTAAGGGATCTGAAAAGAAAGAGGTACATAAATTTGACAAATCATGTTAATTCTTTCATTGTATTATTTGTTGAGACTAATATTTATGTCCTTTGTAGTTGCAAACTCCTGCAAGTGGTCAAAGTCAGAAATCTGGATCAAAGACACTATTTGTTGGAAACTTGTCCTTTGATGTTGGAGAGGATGATGTGTATGTTCCATATAATCTATTTGAGTGCTTTTAGTTTTGGGCTTTTGCCATTCTGACATGAATTTTTTATAAAGGGTGGAATTCTTCAAAGAGGCAGGTGAAGTTGTTGATGTCCGATTAGCTAAAGACGACGAAGGACGTTTCAAAGGATTTGGTCATGTTGAGTTTGCTTCTGAAGATGTGGCTCAGAAGGTAATCCAGTTTTATTCGTTGTACAACTTCAATCAACTTCTCTCCTTGAGAAGTTCAATGGAACTCCCCCCCCACCCTCTTCCCCTTCAGAATGCATTTCTTGAGAAAACCATGCTTTGTCTGTCATCCTTTAGAAATCATCTTTGTAATAGTTATTCCAATATTTTCTTCTTACTACCTTGATATAATGTTTTTTATTCTAGGCATATGAAATGAACGGCCAGGAACTATTAGGTCGTGGAGTCAGACTTGATTTTGCCCGTGAAAGGGGAGCGAGTACTCCGTATAGCGGGTATTGATCCTCTTGCCTATTTATTTTCTTTGACATATAGCTGATTTTGTATGGTTCATTATCTCAATTAAGTTATAGTACTCTAGAATAATACATATAGATTACAATCAAAGCTGCATAATGGTAAGGGGATTTTGAACAAGGAAACTCGGGGACCCTATGGAGGACAAAGAAGAGGGGGTGTAAGAATTACTATAAAAATGAACTACATTACCCTTGCAGTTGGTAGTTGATTTCTACATTCTTCTGGACCCCATTATTGTACTGCTGATGAAGATATACACACGTAACACTGAATTTATGGTATAAGGAGATCAAGGAACTCTGTGGAGGTCAAAGAGGGGAATGAATATAAAAGGTGAACTGCATTTTCCTTGTGGTTGTAGTTGTAGTTGATTTCCATTTCCGTGATCAATGATTAGTGTTACTTTCAACAGTTGATTGTGAGGTCCAGAGGGAAGTAGAAATCCCCTGTGAGATTTTTGGTATCATCTCATAAATGAATTATAAATATACGAAGATGTTCAAAGATGTTCAATTTATGTTAAGACAATACTTTATTTTCTAGGGATTTAACTCTCAGAGTTGTAGTACCTGTCCATATATCTCATATTTACAGACGAAAATGGTCGAAAGAAAAAATGAACATCAATTTTATGGGGCTTCTTGACATAAATTATGAATTCCATTGGACCCGGAATGTTGTTTGGAGAATGTACAAGACTAAATTTACTGAAGTAACCCTTTACACTGATTCCAAAGCGTCTGATTTCCGCTTATGTGATCAATGTTACTACCTTCATCAGTACACTGGGGGTTCGGGGTTCGAAGGAAGTGGTCAAAATCACAGAATCTGAGTCTGCATTTGCTTGTGTCCCTTGGGCATGCCTATCAAGATATATAAGTATATTTGAAAATAGATACCTGTTTTCTTTGGCTGAATGATGTTTTTTTAATGAAAGCAAATTATCTTGAGAGAAACCACTTGCTAAAGCTTCACTCATGCTTTAGTTCTGAGTGTTGCTTTCACATGTATATTAATCTTTGTTACCGGCTATTTGTTTAATGATTATGATACATTCTAAATTGCAGGAAGGAAAATAATTCTTACCAAAAAGGTGGAAAAAGTAACAGCCAAACCATATTTGTGAGAGGATTTGACAAGTCTATTGAAATGAATCAGGTATAGTTTTCAGTCCTGATACTCTATATAAGTTTGCCGTCATCACTTCTGACTCTTGGGTACATTACAGATTGAAAGCAATCTGAAAGAGCATTTCGGTTCATGTGGAGAGATTACAAGAGTTTCCCTTCCCAAGGATTATGAAACCGGTGCTTCTAAGGGGTTAGTTTGATTTGCAACTATTTTCATTCCATGCTTAAGAAAATATTGTTATATTTGTTATTTAAACCACATGATCCATTTATATTTAGTTGTTGTTTGCCTTTTCCTTGGGTTCATCCATACATACCCCATAATTTTTATGAGTATGTAGATATTTGAAAGATGTGAAGGTAAAATGGTTTGATCCTAACTATGAGAATATGTAAACGGGTATTAGTATATGATATGGTATTAGTGTTCTCATGGTATCTCTTTTTACCTTGATAGTAATGCAAGTGTACTCTTTTGGGATGTCCTTGTGGTGGCCAATACGTGTATCCAACATGGACCCAACAAGACACAAATATTAGAATATGTGCTCTCTAGCGGTGGACAATTGATCCTCTTATAGTTAGGAAGATGCATAGTTAGTGTCTGCTTTACAGATAATCCCATTCATAATACAAGTAATCATCTTGTCCAACTTTCTACTGCCAAGTAAATTAAGTGATGAATATAAACAGCCCTAGTTGTTGGTGCACTATAATGAGCCTTTTTTTTGCTTCTGCATATTTCTTGGAAGTCACTGATAGTCCTTTTGTCTCAGTATTGCATACATGGATTTCAATGACCAAGATGCATTCTCCAAGGCTCTCGAGCTCAATGGGTCTGAACTTGGAGATTATGCCCTTACAGTGGAGGAAGCCAAGCCCAGAGGTGACAGCCGTGATGGTGGTGGCTGGAGTGGGGGCAGGGGTGGTAGAGATAGTGGTGGCCGGAGTGGTGGAAGATTTGGTGGTCGCCGTGGTGGTAGGGGAGGGGGTAGAGATAGCGGTGGACGTGGTGGTGGTTTCGGTGGGAGAGGCCGTGGTGGTTTCGGTGGCAGGGGCCGCGGCAGGCAAAGTGCAGGAACATTTGGTTCAGGTACGGTTTTAATGCTGTATGTAGGTTATAGATTATTTGTCACAAGATATTAGTAGCGGCTTATACTATATTGTAGAATGTTTTCTCATACATTGTTTTTATGTCTTCTACAGGGAAGAAGACAACCTTCGGTGACGATTAGAGGCTGTATGTAGGTTAGATTATTTGTCAGAGAATATTAGTAGCCGCTTAAAACTATATTGTTTGAATGTTTTCTCACACATTGTATGTCTTCCTACAGGGAAGAAGACAACCTTTGGTAACGATTAGAGGGGGCTCTCCTGTTGCAAGCATAACTTATTGTAGCATCCTATGTATTTTTTTTCAAGTGTGTAATTTGGCTTCTCATTCTTCAGGGAGAACCATAGGGGGTTGTACTATCATATCTTCTTTTTCAGTGTCAATTTTCAGTTTCAACTTAGAACAGTCTTTAATGTACTATTGGCATTATGGATTATGTTGGCCATTTTTGAGTATTCTGCTTTGTTCTTGGAATCCGCCAAGTTAGCTATTTTATATTTAATATTTCTCTAGTTTCATAAAAATATGACTTTGATTGATGATATTAAGCTTCTGTTGATATACAGTTACAAAGTGAAAATGTGTGTATGGCTCCCATTAATAAGGTATCCATAAATTGAGCCTTTTTTTTATTCTCAGCTAAAAACTTCTTACACATACACTGGTGAGCCTGGCTGGTGAACCTCTACTTGATTATTATATTGAACTAGCTGTGTCAGGGTTTGGGCCTGTGAATTTGCATGACTGGATTTGCATCATACATAGTTACTATTATGTTTAAATAAATCTAATTACAGAAGTTTTGGATAGCCTTTTGAAGGTCAGAGGACCCGAAGGTTTCTCAGTTTCAGTGCTCATTTGCCCATCTAAAAGCAATTCTCCTGATTGTACTTAAAATCCGAACGCTTGTGTTTGTTTGATCCATTTTATTACTTGTTTTGGTCTGCCAGCTTAGTTGCTGTGACTTGGAACTTTTAATTTGCAGGTACTAAGTTAGGTTGCTATGCTTTTAGCCACTAATGAACCTGCAATATCTTAATGGGATATTTTAGCAAATGTTTCCATTCAAAAGGTATAAACATGTTTCTATTATTTGTACGGAACATTTAAAATTTTAAACTATATCCTCACTTTTTAAACGAAAATTAGATTGTTTCACACAGAATAGAGGTATATGTTAGTTTTTTTTTCCCCTCCGGTGTATGCTAGTTTATACATTCTTAATGGGGGGGTACACATAAGTTGGTTTAGTCGATTACATCTAATCCCCACAAATACATCTGTATGTATTGTTATATGCTTCTTGTAGTTTTGTGCTTTAGGGTCCAGTTGAAAATATCAGTCTCTATCCCATTGCTCATGTAAGTAGAAGTCTCCATCAGCTTCGTCTGTCTATTAATGCTGGAAGGGTGGATTGCTGAAGATTTTAGGATCTCAATGATCTATCAACATGTGCAGAAATGATCAAATTGCAACGCTAACCCAATCTTTTTTTATAGGAATCTATTGTATTCATAACCAGAGTTAAGCTGCTTAACTCATCATTAGTGTTTGCATTTGGTAGGTCTCAAATTTTTTGGGGTGGTTGTTTGAATCATCTTCTTCGGCTTTGTTAAGGGTTGTTATCTCTTACGTTAACAAAATTCATATTCTTCTTTAATACTTCAAATCATGTTTGTCTAGACGTATCTCTAGTCATAGCGGCTCCATTAACTATTATATTATCGTTTCTCCTTAAGAGAGCATGATGTGATACGTGTTTTGTGCAGGTACAGATTTAGTATTCAAATTGTACAAAATATGTTCACCAAAAAGCATGATTAATTTCAGCAGTTGATTTTATGAAAGATAATGTAGAAAATTATTATGATCTAATGAAATTAGCATGCAAGTCAAGTCACATAATTTTTTTAGAAAAATATTGTAATCCAAATATTTTATTTTTAGCACAATCCTAAGATTAATATCGAGATAGTTCGTTGTATCATTTCAAGCAGAATTACTGTTCTTTCAATATTTGTGGACATAAGAAATTAATAATGTATTAGAGATTTTTAGAGGCTAATGCTATCTAACAATAATTTAAAAAGAGAGAACCTAGTTAATTACCTGACATCTGGTAAAAACTCAATCATCGACGATGGCAAGTGACGTCAGACGATGGTAAGTGTGACGACGTTGGCTGCAGTTTCGACAGGTTCTGGATGATGATGGTGGTTGATTTTTTTATTTTTGGAAGAGAGTATTAAATTTATTGAACTAGGGCATTGTTCACACTCCGCACCTAGGTTGGATTGAGCTTCACATCTCAATCACAAAAAATGCACCAATAATTGCTAAAGCAACAATTATGCATTTAATGTTTCAATATTTTATAATTATCATTTTCTACAAAAGACCTGTCCCTTTTATATAGGAGGAGCAACTGAAAAGAAAATAATTACTCCCAACGTGGGACTAAAAAGAGTAAAATCAAACTAAATGATAGTTACTAGCAAGCCTAGAGCTTATCCAAATAAAATAAAATAGAATTCTCATATCAAAGCTAAATCTGGTTGGTGGTTGGGTTCACCATACCATGTCTTTATGAAAACTTGTGTACACACGCCAAGGGTGACGGGTGTGCATCTTGATGTCCTCATTATTCTTCCCAGGTGGAAAAGAACTCAACCATGTCGAGTGTATGTCTTTGTTGCTCTATACTGCTCCAAGATGTCAGGATCTAGTTTATGTGCTGGAGTTCATCTTGATTAAGCCAAGTGTCATTAAAATCAGACTTTCCTTTCCAATGTACTAAATATCAGCGAGTTCCACCGTCTCTAGTAAATATGATATCATCATCTAAAATGTTATTAATTCCATCTTTTGTAGGTCGAATATTTGGAAGTGGAGATAAGGAGGGTCTCTCAAAAGTAGGCTCGGGTCAGGCTAATCAATAAATAAGGTTTCAGGTCTAAAATTTGGACCTTTATACGCTAATAGATCTTCGATATTAAAAGTAGATTTGATGTCAACATGATTTGGAAGATCTAGTGTCATAAGCATTAACATCAATTTTACTCAAGATTTTAAAAGGACACGAACCATGAGCATGTAACTTCTTTATAATTTTTCGAGGAAACCTTTCTGACGTATTCGAACCATCACATATTCTCCTACATCAAATTTCTTATATCATCTGCTTAGATTAGCTCGAGTTTTATAATTAGCCTTACTTTGTTTAATTTGTTTGATGAATTTTTTGTGTAGATCGTGTACATGTGATGCAAATACAGATGCAAATTGTGACAATCTATGGCAATGTGCCATGGGAACAAGATCTATAGGTTGCCTAGACGTGTACATATACTATCTCGGCTGGACTCATGCTTATTGTCATATTGACAAAATTATTGTATGCAAACTCAGCAATAGACAACTGTAGATCCCAATTCTCAAGTTTTTGCCAACGAGCGTCCTTAACAAATTACCTAAATGATGATTGACAACCTCGATCTGACCATCAGTTTGAGGATGAAAAAAAGTAGAGAATTGAAGCTTAGTGTTAATCATGTGCCATTAGATTTTCCAGAAATAGCTAGTGTTTTTCACATTTATAACATACACAATTGTTTTAGGCAAGGCATGTAGTCTAGCAACTCCGTCAAAATAAAGTTTTGTGACTCTTGATGCATCAGAAGTCTTAGAACATGGTATAAAGTGGGCCATTTTTTAAAATTGACCCACCACAATGAAAATAAAATCATGCTTCCGAAGTGTCTTCGGGAGACCTAGCAAACAATCCATGCTAACATCATACCAAGGATAGTTTGGCACTGGCAGGGGCGTGTAGAGATCAGTATTTTATTTTCTTTATTTAGCTAACTGGAAAGTGTGATACCGACCAATAAGTTTAACAATGTCTCGCTTCAAACTTGGCTAATAAGTTTATTTTCTTTATTTTGCTATTTGGGGTCTAATCCCACTTGTTTTGCATGGCCAAGTTTCGAGCCAGCACCCGAGGATCCAGCTTACTATCCCCCAACTCATGGCGCGTACCAGGAACATGGTCGCAGAGGATAACGAGTGGGTTTTCTTTTTTCCTGCTCGTCATTGTATATTTTTTTTTTGGGCATTTAGCCACCGACACATGTTAGCCGGCACGTCTGGACATTAGTCTCCTTACATGATTGTATTAAATCAGATTATAGCTGATCACTTTCATGTACTTTTGTTACTCTCCCAACCGGCCTCAGAATATTTTGAGAAAGCGTTTGGAACGCCTTATTGCTTTATCATATATGCTCTATAATGACTGTTTCTTGTTTGAATGATTGAGACATATAAGTTCTTGACCATAGGAGACTTGATTGTAGCATACACCCCTTGTCTTATTACAGCCGTGATCGTCGTACGACGTATAGTACCTTGTACGGGGTAGCTGGCCATATCCGTCTCTGTATTCTGGTACTGTGGCGTGACAAGATTTTAGTGGCGGCCCATGAAGGTCTGTGCTTCAGACTTGTGGGATGTCATGGTCATAGGAGTTTCAATCAAACATGATCCTTCTTGAAATTATGAATTTGTCATCTTCGATACTCAGCTTGAATTCTTCCAGATTGATTGCTTCCTTGTTCCTTCTTATCCTGTGCTTGATTGTTTCTTGTGCTCTTCCTTAGGGCTTCTTCTTCCCCCGATGCTGCAGCAACAAGAGAGGCTGACTTTCCAGTGGAACGAGATCCTGTAGAACCCCAACCAAGGATCCGAGTTGAGCCCACGATAAATGGGACAGAGCAGCAGGCTACCGGTATTTCCGTACCTCCCGCAGTACCGACAATACTAGTTACCTCGGCCTTGATAGAGATTATCCATGGATTATTGGCTGCCCAATAACACCAAATGGTGGTGCAACAACAACAACAATAGCAACACCTGCAACAACAACTTCAACAGTAGGAACAAAATGTCCTGTTGAACCAAGGGTTGCAGACGGCCCTAGAACGAGACGGAATAACAGATTCTGGGACATCGGTTAGATTTTACAGACTGAACCCCAGATATTTCGATGGTACGGAGGATGCAATCACAACAAATAATTAGCTCCAGAATATTGAGACTATTCTGACAGCAGCTAAAGTTTTGGCCGAGGAACAGGTTGACCTGGTTCGCCTACAACTCCAAGATCTGGCAAGGGATTGGTGGGCCACGATGGAGGTAGGGTTTAGGCGTCCTATTTTGTGGGATGATTTTAGGACCTGATTCAGGGCAAAGTACTTTGGGATTATGGCTCAGTGTGACTTGCAGCAAAGGTTCATTAACCTTAAGCAGACTGGAAGGACAATAGACGGCTACGCGGCAGAGTTTTGCCGAATAAGCTGGTTTGCTCCAACCATGATGGCAACAGAGTTGGAGAGAGCAATGAGATTCCAATAGGAACTTTACTTGGAAATATTACACATGGTAGAGGTGCATGACTACCAAACCTTTGAGGCCGTATTTGTAGCAGCCAAGAGGGTTGAACTTACTTCTCAAAGGATGGCATCAAGAAGAGTGGATCGAAAGATGCCTCATGGACAGAGCAATGAGGGAGGACCAGTACCGCGAACGTCAGAACCATCCCCTGGCATTCACATCCATGACGTGACACAGAGGAGGCTAGTGACCCCGACATTGATGGCACCAACTCAACATCAGCAGCCGAGGCAGCAACAACAACATCAACATCGACGGGGAGCGCCGACAGGTTGTACCTATTGTGGCAAAGTAGGTCATACCCGGGATATTTGTTGGGCAGCTAATAGACTATGCTTGAGATGTGGGAGCTCTGATCACAAGGTTGCCACATGTCCATTAATACAGAGGCCAGGAGGGCCAGTAAAACAGTTTTCTGCATTGCCAGCTTCAAGGGCAGTGCAGCAAGGAGGACCAGCAGCAGTATGACCCTTAGCTCAGTATCCGTTGTCGACACAGCCTCAGATTTATAGACAACAACAACAGAATCAATAGGGACTGCAACAACGGCAGCAAGGAAGATAGCAGCAGGGAGCTCGACAAGGCCAATGGCAGGCGTTCACCTTATCTTTGGAGGAAGCTATGGCATCGGACAACGTAGTGGCATGTAACATTTTTATTACAACCTTTTCTGCCATAGCTTTAATTGATTCTGGAGCTTCGCACTCATTTATATTTGCACAATATGCGACACGTATTGGATTAAAGTTTGAGGCATTGTCAGAGATGCTAAATATACTCACTGGCAATGGGATCGTAGAATTTAGTAGGGTATGCCTAGCATGTCCAGTCATAGTATGTAGGCATTTATTACCTGCAAAGTGGATCGAGTTTCCTATAGGTAAATTTGATGTTATCTTAGGCATAGACTAGTTGAGAGACAATCATACAACGATAGACTGTCGTGAGGGTAGAGTGTTGTTTAGAATTTTCGGTCTAGAAGAATTTGTCCTTAGCTGAATAGCAAGAGACCAGCATAAGGGAGGAGTCATAACAGTAGCAAAGGGAGAAGACCTGATACCCAAGATAGTTGAAGAATTTATGTATATCTTTTCCAATGATTTTCCCAGATTATCCCAAGTTAGAGAAGTAAAGTTATGTATAGAGTTGATACCGGGAGCAGAATCAATATCCTAGAAGGTATACCCAATGCTACCATCATAGCTTGATCAGTTATATCGACACATGGAAGAACTGAAGGTGAAGAAGTTTATTTGGACTAGTGGATCACCGTGGAGAGCACCAACGGTATTGGTGAAGAAGAATAATGGATCGACGCGGTTGTGTATAAATTACAGGCGGTTAAATGCAGTGACCGTGAAGAACAAGTACTCATTACCAAGAATTTATGATTTATTTGATCAATTAAGTGGAGCAAGTGTCTTCTCCAAGATAGATTTACGATCAGGATATCATCAGGTGCGAGTCCGGGAGCAGAATATACCGAAGAAAATATTTAGGTCACGATATGGGCATTATAAATTCTTAGTTATGCCATTCGGACTGACTAATGCTCCAGTGGTATTCATGGATTTGATGAACTGTATCTTCATACCATACTTGGACCAATTTATGGTAGTATTCATCAATGACATTCTTGTGTATTCTCGTAATGAGGAGGAGCATGAAGAATATCTAAGGATAGTACTGCAAACTTTGAGGGAGCACCAATTATATGCGAAGCTTAGTAAGTATGCCTTTTGGATGGATTACATATCTTTTTTTGGACACATTATTTCTGGAGCAGGAGTGTCAGTTGATCCCAAGAAGGTAGATGCTGTTGAGAACTGGCCAATTTCGAACATAGTAGCAGAAGTGCGTAGTTTCCTGGACTTGGCAGGATACTACAGAAGATTTGTGTCAGACTTTGCTAAGATCTTGGCACCGTTGATTCGGTTGACACGCAAGGAAGTTAAATTTGTGTGGTCAGTGGAATACCAGATAGCCTTTGAAGAATTGAAGAAGAAGTTAATCTCTGCACCAATCCTTACTCTTTCGGCAGGCTCCGGAGGATTCACAGTGTATTATGATGCATCTAGCAAGGGACTTGGATGTGTTTTGATGCAACAAGGGAGAGTGATAGCGTATGCTTATCGGCAGCTCAGGGATCACGAGAAGAACTATCCAACTTACGATTTAAAGTTAGCAGGCGGTATTCGTACTTAAGTTGTGGAGGCATTACTTATATAATGATCGAATAAAAATATTTACGGATCATAAGAGTTTGAAGTATGTATTCACGTAGAAGGACCTGAATATGAGGCAGAGAAGGTAGCTAGAGTTTTTGAAAGACTATAACGTGAAACTTCAGTACAATCCAGGCAAGGCTAATGTAGTAGCTGATGCACTTAACAGAAGATGTGGCCAATTTATGTTGACTACTCAGAAGCATATTTTAGAGGACTTACGAGAGATGGGTATCAAGATAGTACTTTCACAGAGTACATGAGTTTAGGCTAGCCTACAGATTCAGTCAACTTTGTTAGATAGAATCAAGATATCTCAGGCAGAGGACCCAAAGATTCAAAAGCTACGAGAAAAATGTGAGTCAGGTCTTCAGAAGGAGATAACAATACATGCGGATGGAACATTAAGGTTTGGGGATCGTCTATTCGTACCAAGCAGGGATATTCGATAAGAAGTTATGACGGAAGCACACTATTCCCAATATTCCATTCATCCGGGAGACACGAAGATGTACCAAGACATCAAGCAACACTATTGGTGGAACGGAATGAAGAGAAAAATAATACGCTTCGTATCGCGATATTTGATATGTCAGCAAGTGAAGGAAGAACAACAGAGACCGGCGGGATTATTGCAGCAATTCCCTATCCCAGAGTGGAAATGGGAACACATCATCATGGACTTTTTGACCGGTTTACCGAGATCACCTACTAGTCGAGATGCAGTTTGGGTGATAGTGGACCGACTCACGAAAGTGGCACATTTTCTCCCCTCTAGAGTGGGACAGTCTACAGAGCAGTTGGCAGATTTGTATATGCGACAGATTGTGCGACAACATGGAGTGCCAGTAAGCATAGTATCGGATCGAGATACTAGGTTTACTTCTCATTTCTGGAGAAGCTTGCACGAGAGATTGGGTACCACGTTAAAATTTAGCACAACTTACTACCTCCAGACATATGGACAATCAGAGAGAACTATCTAGACCTTGGAGGATATGCTATGATCCTGTACCTTAGACTTTGGTGGATCTTGGGAAAATTACCTTCACTTGGCGAAATTCTCGTATAACAATAGTTATCAGGCCAGTATCAGATGGCACATTTTGAAGCACTGTACAGTAGAAAGTGTAGATCACCGTTGTCTTGGGATAACATTGGTGAGCGAAAGATGTTAGACCCCGAAATGATCACACAGACAATAGAAGTTGTCAGGCAGATCAGAGAGCGACTTTGGGTTTCGCATAACCGGTATCGTCATTAGGCAGATCATCATCGTGGACCTTTAGAGTTTCTGTCGGCGATCACGTATTTTTACGGATTTTTTCTACCCATGGAGTCATTAGATTCGGGGTTCGTGGGAAGCTTAGTCAGTGATACGATGGGCCGTTCGACATTCTCGATCGAGTAGGCAATGTGGCTTATCGTCTTGCCCTTCCACCTTCGCTACATGAGGTACATGGTATATTTTATGTATCTCAGTTGTGTAGGTATGTCCCGGATCTGAGTCATATCCTCGACCATTCTGAATTAGTCGTTGGTACCAACTTATCTTATGAGGAGCAACCCGTATCCATTCTGGATCGAAGGGAGAATGTACTCAATAACCGGACTATTTCTCTTTTTCGAGTTGCCTAAGGAAATTACACTCTTGGAGAATCGATGTGGGAGCACGAGGACGATATTCGGTCTCAATACCCGTACCTGTTCGATTTAGAAGGTATATTCTACCTTATGTCTTCTTATCTAGATTTCGTGATCAGGTGATCACCTTTGTGTTGTGATGATATTGCTTGCATATGTAGTTTTACTAGTAGAATTATATCGTGCTTGTCCTGACTTCTCTAGCTTACTTAGATTCGAATTATGAGGACGGGATTTTTCTAAGGTGTATAGAGATGTCACTCCCCGTTCCCGATATACGTATTTGGAACATATTTTATTTTAGCATAGTTGCATGTGCATGGAGACTCGACTCATTCTTTGGTTTAACCTGGTTCATGGTTCATTTTGTGGGTTGGTTCAAGTAATGAGAACCCTTGTATATAACCCAATATTTTCTCTCTCTCTCTCCCCCCCCCTCTCTCTCCCTCTCTCTCTCTCCACTTCTTTATTTCTTCCTCTCTCTTTAGTTTTCTCTCCCATTTTCCATAGGCAAGTACATCTTGCATGGAAAATAGAGAAAGCCTCCATATTAATTGATCATTATGTTCTTTTAATAATTTTAAATACTTTTAGAACTTAGATTTTTCGGATTTGGTGGATGGATTAGTGTAGATCTATATTTCTAACTTAGGATTTTTATGGGTTCCATGAGTTTTTTTCGGTTTTGATCTATTAAACATGTATTTTTGAAAACCAATTTTTGCTACATGATAGAGATTTCAATTTCAAGCATTTTGGCTTTTGGTTCACTTGATTTGGACTTAAAATAAAGTTTTTATGAAGAAACCAATTTTTGGTATTTTGGAGTTTCCACCTTGGCCGAACCTGCTGTTAGAGAAGATGAAGTTCACATGCGGAGAGCGATCTATGCGACAGAGAGTGCTATGCATCCTGAGTGCTATACGGCCTGAACTTTGTGCCGCATATACTGACCAGCATGCGTCCATCTTGTTCGATGTATGACTGCTTATTTTACACAAGTGTCATTAAGATTCTTGTATTTTAACTCGCTGAACGAATGAGAAATTCTTGTACATGATCGGATATGCGTCGAGGCGCGATATACCGTGTCACATGTTAAGTAATTTATATTTGGGTTATGCATCGAGAATGCCTCCAAATTCTTGGACGCGTGATATTATAAATATATATTGTTTCCCCCAGCACAGACATGATATGCGAGTCGACTACCAAAGCGTGGCTAGGATATTATTTTGACTGAATCTTGCATACACGCTCGGGTGATTCCATATTGAACTTCCATCGATTCGTATCTAGCGTGCCCGTACTTTGTACGACATCTTAAGGAAAATTCACATGTGACTACGCATTGAGATTTTGAACACAATATAGGACTAATTAGGTAACTAAAAGTGGTAGTAACATTTGGAGGGAACGGTATCCCAAGATCATGCCAACGAACCTTCCCACAGAGATTCATTCTAAGTACGCTGTGGGCTGGCCAACATAAATACTGTATATCATCCGCCTTAGTAGAGTGCAATATCTGACCTATTATAAATAACGCCCAGCCACTTTTTTACTATATAAATATTGGAACCGCTAATACCGTATTTTTAGTGTAGTGGCCCTACGAAAAATTGGTGCATCTTGCAAGTGCCTGTATATTCCTTATTTGGCTGGTTAGCTCGTGTTCGGCACTGGTGTGATATGCGGATACTTATTATGCATTATTTTTGAGATAACCTCAGACTCCACAAAATAGCAAGCCGTACAAGTGATTAGCCGATATAAGAAAATGGACTTGTTTGTGATTGTATTGTTCGGTTAGTAGCCTAGGAAAATGGACTATCATATTATGATGGTTCAACACTTGTCCTTGTTTGGTTGTAGGGTTGGGCCTTTGCGCTAGGATATGCCATGGACCTAAGTTACGACACTGAACCTATGTATTATTATATAATTATTTCTTGGATTTTTGTTTCTCTATTTCGTATTTTCTTTGTGGTACTTGCTATTTGGGGTCTAACCCCACTGGTTTTGCATGGCCATGTTTCGAGCCAGCACCCGAGGATCCAGCTTACTATCCCCCAACTCATGGTGCGTACTAGGAACATGGTCATAGAGGATAACGAGTGTGTTTAATTTCTTCTTCCCTGCTTGGCATTGTACATTTTTTTTGGGCGTTTAGCCACCGGTACCTGTTAGCTGGCACGTCTGGACATTGGTCTCCTTACATGATTGTATTAAATCAAACTACAACTGATCACTGTCATATACTTTTGTTACTCTTCCAGCTTCTTATTTTGCACATCTGGACTCAGAATATTTTGAGAAAGCGTTTGGGATGTCTTATTGCTTTATCATATATGCTCTATAATTATTGTTTCTTGTTTGAATGATTGAGACATAAAAGTTTTTGACCATAGGAGACTTGATTGTAGCATGCACCCCCTTGTCTTATTACAACCGTTATAGCCGTACGACATATAGTACCTTGTACGGGATAGTTGGCCATGTCCGTCTCCGTATTTTAGTACTGAGACGTGACAAAACTCCTCACATCCCTAATATTATGGGGCTTGGGCCAATCTTCGATAGCATAAATCTTCTCGTGGTTGGCAGATACTCCTTCAGAAGAGACTATAAACCATAGGAAGATAACGTTATTAGCAAGGAAAGTAAATTTATTGGGATTGACATACAATTGCTCTTTCCTCAACACATCATAGACTTAACGCAAATGGTCCAAGTGTTGCTCCGATTAATTGTAAATTAAGATGTAATCAAAGTATACGTCTTAATTTTTCCTATAAAAGTTCGAAGTACCTGTATCTTCACTTTCATAAATGGTCAATGAACATTAGTTAACCTAAATGGCATAACCATCCATTAATATATACCATTCTTTTTCTTAAAGTTCTTCCATTCATCTCTAGGACAGATACAAATTTGATGCATGGTAGCTACTCTTCAAATCGATTTTGGAAACAAAATTGTGGCTCCCATCATCTTATTGAGCATTCCATCTAAACAAGGAATAGGAAAATGATACTTCACCTTGATCTTATTTATTGCAGGATTTTCAACACATATAGGCCAATTTTCATCCTTTATGGGCATTATTAATGCCGGTGCTACATAAGAACTAAGACTCTCTTTAATAAAGCCTTTCCTTAACAACTCATCAACTTGCCTCTTTAATTATGCATGTTATGTAGAACTCATCCTATAATGGAGAAAGCTGGAAAGAATAACTCCCGGGACTAAATTAATTGCATGTTGTATGTCACACATCCAAGATGTCCTTAGGTACGACATCAATACATTTCTTGATCACACGAAAGGCCTCATGAGGGATCGAACCATTAGGTTCCTTAGGGACTTCTTGAGTAGCAATGACAAATATGAGAGTCATTTTGGTCATTTCATAATATATCTCTTTTGCATTAATAAAGTGACCATCCCTAATATGCTTGGTTGCAATATGTTTCTTCTCTACTTGCTCCTTCTTTGGTTGCGAGGGAGGAAATTTTATTTTATGCTCATGTTGAAACAAACATATATTTGAGTGATGTAGATAAGCACATCCTTGTCAAACAACCAAGGTCGTCGAAGAAAAATGTGACCGACATCCATGCCAATACATCATACCAAATTTTGTCCTTATAGATGCCAAACTCAATGGTACAAGGCACATTTCCTTAATATGTAGTGCTGTAGCATTGATACACGAAACTTTATAAGGTTGGGGATGTGCTTCGACTTTCAAACCAACCTTGGACAAAATTGACGATGAGACTGCATTGATGCATCTTCCACTATCAACGATCACCTTGTAACTCCTGTTGTCAAGTTTTATAAAGGTGTAAAAAATGGCAGCGCTTCTCCAGTCATCAATAACTTTAGGCTTTCGTTAAGAAAACGTGAACCTAACAAAGACAATCTAGTGGACTCCAAGTGCCTAATATAACCTATTACAGTTTCTTTAACCTTACTTTCTTTGTTAGACAAGTTTCCATCATTCTGATACTCAAAGTAAGAATCTTCTTTTTCAGCCTTAAGATCGATGAGTTCCTCTATAAGGGTGACCTTGAATGGACTTCCACATAGGGATGCGACGTGTCTATACCGTTGACACCTATAATACTTAATATTAGGTCTTAACTTTGAGTAATCTTGTTCTACACCCTTGCCCTTATCTTTGTACTCTACTTTCAGCAGGGAAGAACTAGGCGTAGTCTTGCATTGGGATTGGTTTGACGATTCGCTTGGTTCTGACTCGATGACTTATCTTAATATTGATACGAAGAGGGTTTGTCAGTACGACTCCTAAATACATGAATTTTAAAGCTATGACTTGATCTAGCTTCTACTAAATCCTAAACTAAATAGTAAGCTTTTTCTATCGTCTCTATTTGTCGAGCAAAAAGTTTGGCTCGAAGGTCATCTCGTAAGCTTGTTCTAAATCTAGAGAGAACATGACCTGGACTCAAAGATCCAAGTATGCTGCATCTCATTAAGATTTTATTAATTAGCAATGTACTCTTTTGTAGACTTATTGCACTATGTAAACTGGTTCCACTTATCTAACATTCGAAGGTAAAAAAAAGGTAATTTTTTTTTCAATAATTCTCTCAACAGTCATTCCGTCTTATGCAAAAAATGGAATACGACTTCCAGAAGGTCGAAGGTCGAAGGTCTGAACTTTGGCAAAGGACGAAACATTCCTTTACAGTCTCATTGTTGTTCCGGTAGAACTCACAGTGGGTTGAGATACGAAAATGCTAGCATGCTGAATCGCCCCAATAGAGCGAAGAAGAGCCATAATACGAAGAAGGGCAAGTCTTGCCACATGGTCCTCCTTTCTATAGTTTCTGAAGAAGCAATGATAGGAGAGACTAGGTATGACAAGACATTCTTGCGGACATACGAACCAGACCAGGAGTATGCTCCTCCTGTCTCTTCTACTCTTGCTGCCCAGCTGCTACCGAAGTAGGCCCGTCGAAGCCTACCACATCAAAAAAAGCTAAGCAAAATGAGGTCAGCTTTGACAAGTCTTTGAAGAAGAATCCACATCAAGGACTCGAGAAATCGTATAATTTTGACATATTTGCACAGCTTGCCAATACACCGACCCAGCTTTCTTTCTTCGAATTGCTTCCCCTCTCAAAGAACTCGTGATACTTTAAGCAAGGAGCTAACACACGCTGACTCATACTTGACTCAGCTCAAGATGCCAGCTGAAGAGCCTGTGGTATGTCCTCATTATCACAGTGTGATGGAGAAGATCCCTAATATTACCTTCACCCAAGAAGATATGCTGCTGAAAGATAACCTTCATGATATGCCCTTGTACTATACTGGTTACGTTGGTTCCATCAAGGTGAGCTGGAAACATATAGATCAGGGCTTATCACTCAGCATTATCTCCATGAGCCTTCTGTGAGCTCTGAAAATTCCTATGCACAACCTATCAACGACCAATACTATAATCTTAGGCTTTAATGCTGGAAGAAGTTTCCCTTAGAAAAATATGCCTGAAAATTCAGATAGGCGATCTTCGAACTGAGGTCACGTGTTATGTGATTGATTTAGAAGTACCTTACAATATCTTGCTTGGACGTTCATGGATACATGAGAACAAGATAGGGCCTTCTACCATGTACCAATACTTCAAGTATGTGGACAACCAGGAAGAAGTCAAGATGGAGTTTGCTGATATCAACCCGTTCAATGGCGTCAAGACGTACTACTCAGACTCTCTTCTCTACACACCAGAGTACCTGGAAGAAGAAGCCAATGAGGCCGATAATGAGGCCGAAACTACTCCAAGCGAGGGCCCCATTATGATCCGAGTCAAAGGACGTGTCACTCACAGGAATCCTCCGGAGCCCTTCGTGTTCCACCTCAACAAGCCAACTAATGAGGAGAAGGATAAAGGGCCACTGGTGATAGACATCACTAATACTAAGCAGAAGGAGCCACCACTTGTCATTATGTAACCTCCGATTTCCAAATTTCCAAAATAATTAGATTTTAATTTATTTTAAATACCAAGTTTTTTTTAAAAAAAAAATATTTTCTCCTCGAATTCTTGTATTTGATTTTTGACAATGTTTGATATTAGAAGGTGATTTAAAATCTTTTATAAAAATCATTTTTCCTAAATGTCGATGTATTACAAAATAAATAAATAAATAATAATATATATATATTTCTCTAGTTTCAAATGTTTATTGGCTTGAAATCATAAAATTATTTATTTGATAAAATTATTTAAATGGACTAGTTGTTTTCTTCACAATAATTTTTTAAATTCATTTGGGGTAGTAAATAAATAAATTACATACTTTCTAAGATTTTGCAAAATGGGTTTAATTAGTAGCTTAATTGGAATCAGTTAGCCTTGGAAGCCTCTTAAAACATTTTCTTAATTTATATTTTTAAATTTTCCAGTTTACCGCCTCCCATTCACACCCTCATTTTTTCCCACATGAAAAACCCCTTTATATTTAATCCTGGCCATTCATGATTGGGCCAATCCTCACCCTTTAGCCCACAACTCTCTCTCCCTATTTAAGTCTCTCATCACCATTCCCAAGAAACCCTAGCTAGCCCTCACAATCCCCACAAGCCAACCAGCCACCACCATTTTTGTGTGCTCGTGTCCGTGTGTCCAGCTTTACCGTGTCAGCCGTGTTGGCCTCGGGTCCGACCCCGGGTGTCCCACCGTATCCATTCATTTCCTGTGTCCAGATTTACAATATTACAACCAGCTTTTCGTGTCCGACACACCCGGACACATCCACCTCCACCACAGCAACACCCAACCCTGTGTCCGACAGACCTGGACACGTCCTCCACTGTGCAGTACATCAACCGCCGTGTCCAGCCCCGGACACGACCCCGACACATACAGAAAACCCTAACCCTAACCTAGATCAGATCCGCCGCCGCCCTTGTGTTCCACTGCCGCCGGCGCCTCGGACCCCCTCACCCTCGCCGAGTCGACCGCCGCCTCGGATCCGCCCCGAGCCGAGCTTCGCCGCCGACCTTCGACCGGACGCAGCAGATCCGCCTCCTCGGACCCGCTGCCGCCGCCGAGTTCGACAGCCGTGGCCGCCTCAGACCCGTCGGGCTTCGCCGCCGCCGCCTCGAGCCGAGACCCCACCGCGCCGACGCCCTGCCGGTCCGACCCCGGCGGACTTCTCCTCCGTCGACGTCGGAAGCCCTCCCCATCGTGAGCCCTCTTCTTCCCTCTTCCCTCTTTCCTTTCTTCAGTTCTGAAATTTTGAGTTAAGTTATGCGATAGTGGTTAATATAATTAGTTAATTTGTAAGAGATAGTTAATATAATTAGTAATTTATATGTAATGGTTTAGTTAATATAATTAAATTAGTTTATGATTAGTTTATAATTAGTTTATTAATTATATATAATTAGATCAGTTAATAAATTCCTAATCAATTATTAATTTCATGTAATTAGTTTAGTAAATAAAATATAATTAGTTTTATTGTTTTAATGTATGAATTTAGTTATTTATTATGTGTAAATTTAGTTATGTATTATATATAAGGATTTGGTTATATTAACATGTAATTAGTTAGTTTTCATGTAATTAGTAGTTGTGTAATAAATAAGGGTTTTTATTATGTAAAATATAATAATTTTTGGGGTTTATATTATTAATTAAAAATATAGTTTCAATAATAAAAATAAGATCAAAATTTGTTTATTTGGGCTGGTGACCAATTTTACTATAGATATAAAAATATACGATGGCTTTTACGTAAATTCTAGATTTTTATAAATAAACTTTTAATGGTAATTATTGTTCAAAATAATTTCGAAATGATTTTTATTCAATTAAGGTGTTACCTTGATTACGAACAATCGACCATTTTCTCTTATTAGCTAACTTGTAAATCTTAACCTTAGCTAAACCCCGGTAGGTTTCTCTATGTATTGAGGACTCGGTATCCTTATCTCGATTTTCGTGCCGAGCTCCGATCTTGGACTTCTTTATATAGTTCTAGCTATTTGGACTGCTCCGGACCCATTGGAACTAACTGCTACTTCATTTGGGATCCTTGAGGAGTGTGGCATTATACACATTCTCTGATTTGTTATATATATATATATATATATATATATATATATATATATATATATATATATATATATATATATTTGATTAGTATATTTATATATACAAATATGTATTTTTTATATAACTATACATTTATATACATCTATTTAGTGTATATACACATATACGTATTTTGTACAAATTACTAAGAGACACATATATATATATATTATATACGTTTTATTGGTATATACTTTGAGTGTAAAAGTGTATTATATACGTATCCCTACTAGATGGCCCTAGTTGACTAGTGCCATACCTGGCAGAGCCCCTGAGTTCATGAATTGTTATGTGTTAGTGTAGCGCCTGATGCAAATGTTGTATTTGGTATATTTTTAGGACTGTGGGTTCCTCCAGACGATACTCTGGGACAGGACATTGGTTTTACCAGCTAAGGACCTAAGGCAAGTACATTCTCTGATTAGTTTCTAATTTATGATATCTCCTATGTTCACTGTATCTAGTGTAAATATCCATGCTCTTGACACGCTGGTTACACGGATTGGTATACACGGATCTCGTCATGAGATGTTATTCCTTATTCATGGTGTAGCTTGTACAAGACTTGTTTTCCTTGTTATCTTGTGCATGTACAGACACTGATTCCCGGGGAGATTTGCTACCTCCCTAGGGAATCCCGTGCCATAGCGTACCATGATTGGATCTACTATACCAGTCGGGGGTGGGGAGTATTTTAGTATAGATATGTGATCATACCCAACTCTACATGCATCATAGCTCACCCCACATCTCACGTCGGGTGCGGCCTGACCATCTCCATGCTTCATAGCTGTTACGTGTGATTAGCCTGACCTATACGTGCATCATAGCTAACCAACGGTTAGCCTGACCTTCATGAATCATAGCTAATCACATGTAACCAGCCTGATCAAGTTCCCAAGCCGATCACATGTTAAAGCTAGTACTCATACACTTAGTCATAGGTTCTTGCTCATGGACATATTGTTTCTTCTCCTGCAGTTACTTACAGTATTTTCCAGTATTTCTTTCATTGTATATTTCTCGTACCTATACATGCATCTGGTATATTTCCATCTAGAACTGCTACATAGTTTATGTCATTTATATAGAACTGCTATTTAGAGATGTACTTTGCTCCTTCCTGACTGGAAAATATTTTTCCAGACTGTGACCTTAGTGGACTTGTTTCTGACACTTGGGGATTGGTTGTTACTGATTGCAGGTATGATTATTTTGTCATTAGACTTGTGTTGTATTCTTTTGTTTCTTCAAATTCTTATTGTGCTGTAGTTGTGATTGAGTATGTTGTTCATTTTATAGTGGTATCCGTGTCTCCTTATGGAGTTGGATACTAGTGTGAGATTATTTAGATAGTACTTGACCTAGACAGCGTTCTACCGCCGATGCTGCGGCGTAGGCTGGACGTACCCACGCTCTCGTGCCCTTATACCGGGTGCGGGTCGTGACACATTTTTAGTGGTGGCCCATGCAGGTCAGACTTCGCTAGTTGTGCGACGTCATAGTTGTACTACTACTACGTGCCTGCTATAGAATATAGGACATAGGATACTAGGATGAGAGAGGATACTCAATCACAAATTCTTGAGAGATTCCTGGGACGACCCCTTGAGAATCTTATTATAATTTACAATTTAAATCTTTCCTTGTTTCCGTCCACTTTCGCTTGTTGTTATTGAACTTGATCCTTATTGATCAGTTATTAAATTAAAATCTTGGTATCATTGTTGAGTTAATTCTTGTTGACCAGTTCTTAAATTTAAATTCTTGGTATCGTTGTTGAGTTGATTTCATATCGAGATGAATTTTACGGGCTAAAATTTACGGTATCGTCTGATGACATATGTTGATAAGGACAGTGAGAAAGGTAAAACATCTACTTTGGTTATGGACCCTAGAGTTTATCGCAGCCATATTAGCTGTGGTAACGAGAACGTAGGAATCTGACTTGGATGTACATATTATAGTTATGAAACTTAGAGTCTCTCGCAGCCATACCGGTTGGCGTGGCGAAGATTCTAGACGACATGATTATAGAGTTGCATACCTTAGTTACGAAACCTATCGTTTATCGCATCTATGCTTACTGGCGTGGCGAGGATTCTGAGTGTCATGATTTCAGACAGACGTGTATGATTATCAGGTTGTATCTTAAATTGGTTCTTAAAGTATCATCTCAAGACTTATCTATTTATGTTATTCTAGGACTTTGTTCCATCGCTTCTTTTCTTTACTAGCAGTAAAGATACCTTCAGTCCTTAACCCAGTTCTTTTGAGCCTTATTTCTTTAAGGATCCTTGTGAGTGTGATAATTAGTGACTTGCAATTTTGGTTGTGTCTTGTATTAGTTTGACTGAGTGTTGCTAGTAAGTTATAAGTATTTCCTAGTTGGACAGGTGAGCAGTAGGCTTTAATCCAGAGTTAGCCCTTAGCATAGTACCTTGTAACAATGGTTCTAGGAAAAGTGTCATTAGAGACTGAGAGTTAAGGAGAGTATAGAGTATCAGTGATAGTTCTCAGAGTTAGTATCAGAGCCAATTACCCGTCCTGGATAATCATGATTATGTAATTGAGTGATCTATGTAAACGATTAAGTATCCAGGAATTGTGTTAAGGATGTATGGAGCATGATGTTCAATTTGATGATTGATATCGGAAATGTTAAAGGTAAAGAAATGTATATGCATAAAGGGTTTAATGAGATGTCATAAGTAGAGAAATATCAGGATTAGTAATGAAAGTTGTGAAGTGTATCACAAATTAGTTTAACAGACTGTAAAAGGATTAAGAGATATGCTTATACATCAATCGAGATATAGAACTATATGCCTGCCCATGAGAGTAAAGAAACATGAGTATTATAGAAGGTACAGGTAAACATGAGTTCTAACGAGCTTGATGAGATGATTCATTAATGAAGCTAGTAATATAATACCAAGAGTGACAATAATTCTATGTCAAGGATTATTGAAAATGGCGCTAGTAACAGTAAGCACTCGGTGTGATGATGATTAGATGATATACCAGTTGACATGAATTGAAATCATTGAAGAAAATATGTGTGATGATAACTTGGATTATTGGAAGCGATATTGCAAGTAATCCGGGCAGTACAAATTTCAGTACACAGTTGAGGTTGTAGATAATTGGTGTATTTGTGTGGACCTTGAGTATTAGAGACTGGGAGTATCTATATGTATACTTGAGGATTTAAATTTATAATTTGAAGAGTGGGAATGGATTTTAATTTTTAAGAATTTAGAGGAGTTAAGATTTTATGTTATTAAAATTTTGAGTATTCGAATTCAATTCAATAAACATGGACAAAGCTATAAGGATTTTAAAAGTGATTAATTTTTTTTCGATATTTGAGTATCTGATTTTGAGGAGGTATATGCAATTATTTTAAGTTGATCGAGAAGTTAAACCTTGACGATTATTTTGAGGATTAATTTTATGGTAGATGAGAGATATGAATATTAATATATGATTAGATGATATACATGTGTAAGGATCTGATAACTTGAGCAGGATTGAGATGACACCGCAGACTGACTTGAGTGTCCATCTAGATTTGTATTAGAAAGGGTTAGCACTTAGTATGGTGTTACGCTTGGTGTGCACTGGAGCGATGAGAAAATAGTATGGACAATGGTAGTAGGAACGGGAACTGACAGGGGGTATGGTACTAAAGAGATAGAGGTATCAACTTGGATGCATTATTGAACCATGGCAATATTAGAGGTTCTTGGTATCAGATTTGGTATTAATAAACAGGTGTGTGCCATATGGATATATTCATGGATCTTGTGGATAAATGACTAGTTGATATGGGTACCAGTGTACAGGAATAGGAAATTAGTTAGTGAATGTGCTAGAGTTAAGTGTTTGATAGCAGATACCGCAAGTAATATGTTAGCAGGTTCTTTCTTTCTCTCCTAATGATTCCTTCTTCCATCTTTCGATTGATTGATTTTCCTAATACTGTAGTTCGTATTCATAATTTTCTTGTTAGGATATAACTAGTAGTACACCTTAACAGAGACTGAAATACCATGACAAAAGATACATGACCTATATTTTTCTTAAATTATATGGCTGTAGGTAGAGTTTTCTTAAACCATGATCATTAGGGTTTTGACCATAGCAAAGATCTGTGACGAGGTTATGACTGACAAAAAGAGACAAGAGGATTAAATTGTGGATGGGCATTAATTTAAATAAAGAATTTAGGGGTTGTTATAACGGAGTTGATGGATCATTGATTTTATGAAAATCGAGGTATGATTGAAATTCGAGGACATATATTAACTTAAATAGAGAATTAAGAAATTCACAGGGCAAAATTGAGGATTTATTAATTTTAGGAAGATCTTGATATGATGAAAGTGATTATTAAAATTTGAGAAAATTTGAGAGATTATCATTTTTCTATTTGATTGCAAGATAGAAATTTATAGTTTATATTATGAATGTTGCATTGAAGATTCTGAAAGTATCGCATCGTTGAGTATTTGAGGAAAAAAAAATATCGTTAATGGAATAGTGTCAAATTCAATTCTCGGGATGAGGATTTAGATTTGAATAAGCATCAACTGAATTTGAGTTAGAGGAGTAAGATGATTGATGGATTAGTGTTTAAAATTTAAATTTTGGGATACAGATTTTTTGTTTTATAAATATGCATTGATTGGATTCCAATTGGAGGATTGGATATTAAATCCTTGAGTATTTAGATGCGAATTTAAATTTTGGAGGAGATTCTGATAAAAATTTGAATTTGATTTTAAACCTTGAAGATTTTCCGGAATATGATGTTATAAAATTTTTGAAAGGTTGTGAAATAGCAATATGGAATTACTTCATGATTATTTGGGTTGAAATTTAAATTTTGATAGAAATAATATGATGAGTAAAGGACAATTACTGAGGATCCTAAATTTCGAGGACGAAATTTTTCTAAGGTGGGTAGACTTGTAACCTCCGATTTCCAAATTTCCAAAATAATTAGATTTTAATTTATTTTAAATACCAAGTTTAAAAAAAAAAAATATTTTCTCCTCGAATTCTTGTATTTGATTTTTGACAATGTTTGATATTAGAAGGTGATTTAAAATCTTTTATAAAAATTATTTTTCCTAAATGTTGATGTATTACAAAATAAATAAATAAATAATAATATATATATATTTCTCTAGTTTCAAATGTTTATTGGCTTGAAATCATAAAATTATTTATTTGATAAAATTATTTAAATGGACTAGTTGTTTTCTTCACAATAATTTTTTAAATTCATTTGGGGTAGTAAATAAATAAATTACATACTTTCTAAGATTTTGCAAAATGGGTTTAATTAGTAGCTTAATTGGAATCAGTTAGCCTTGGAAGCCTCTTAAAATATTTTCTTAATTTATATTTTTAAATTTTCCAGTTTACCGTCTCCCATTCACACCCTCATTTTTTCCCACATGAAAAACCCCTTTATATTTAATCCTGGCCATTCATGATTGGGCCAATCCTCACCCTTTAGCCCACAACTCTCTCTCCCTATTTAAGTCTCTCATCACCATTTCCAAGAAACCCTAGCTAGCCCTCACAATCCCCACAAGCCAACCAGCCACCACCATTTTTGTGTGCTCGTGTCCGTGTGTCAAGCTTTACCGTGTCAGCCGTGTTGGCCTCGGGTCCGACCCCGGGTGTCCCACCGTATCCATTCATTTCCTGTGTCCAGATTTACAATATTACAACCAGCTTTTCGTGTCCGACACACCCGGACACATCCACCTCCACCACAGCAACACCCAACCCTGTGTCCGACAGACCTGGACACGTCCTCCACTGTGCAGTACATCAACCGCCGTGTCCAGCCCCGGACACGACCCCGACACATACAGAAAACCCTAACCCTAACCTAGATCAGATCCGTCGCCGCCCTTGTGTTCCACTGCCGCCGGCGCCTCGGACCCCCTCACCCTCGCCGAGTCGACCGCCGCCTCGGATCCGCCCCGAGCCGAGCTTCGCCGCCGACCTTCGACCGGACGCAGCAGATCCGCCTCCTCGGACCCGCTGCCGCCGCCGAGTTCGACAGCCGTGGCCGCCTCAGACCCGTCGGGCTTCGCCGCCGCCGCCTCGAGCCGAGACCCCACCGCGCCGACGCCCTGCCGGTCCGACCCCGGCGGACTTCTCCTCCGTCGACGTCGGAAGCCCTCCCCATCGTGAGCCCTCTTCTTCCCTCTTCCCTCTTTCCTTTCTTCAGTTCTGAAATTTTGAGTTAAGTTATGCGATAGTGGTTAATATAATTAGTTAATTTGTAAGAGATAGTTAATATAATTAGTAATTTATATGTAATGGTTTAGTTAATATAATTAAATTAGTTTATGATTAGTTTATAATTAGTTTATTAATTATATATAATTAGATCAGTTAATAAATTCCTAATCAATTAGTTAATTTCATGTAATTAGTTTAGTAAATAAAATATAATTAGTTTTATTGTTTTAATGTATGAATTTAGTTATTTATTATGTGTAAATTTAGTTATGTATTATATATAAGGATTTGGTTATATTAACATGTAATTAGTTAGTTTTCATGTAATTAGTAGTTGTGTAATAAATAAGGGTTTTTATTATGTAAAATATAATAATTTTTGGGGTTTATATTATTAATTAAAAATATAGTTTCAATAATAAAAATAAGATCAAAATTTATTTATTTGGGCTGGTGACCAATTTTACTATAGATATAAAAATATACGATGGCTTTTACGTAAATTCTAGATTTTTATAAATAAACTTTTAATGGTAATTATTGTTCAAAATAATTTCGAAATAATTTTTATTCAATTAAGGTGTTACCTTGATTACGAACAATCGACCATTTTCTCTTATTAGCTAACTTGTAAATCTTAACCTTAGCTAAACCCCGGTAGGTTTCTCTATGTATTGAGGACTCGGTATCCTTATCTCGATTTTCGTGCCGAGCTCCGATCTTGGACTTCTTTATATAGTTCTAGCTATTTGGACTGCTCCGGACCCATTGGAACTAACTGCTACTTCATTTGGGATCCTTGAGGAGTGTGGCATTATACACATTCTCTGATTTGTTATATATATATATATATATATATATATATATATATATATATATATATATATATATATATATATATATATTTGATTAGTATATTTATATATACAAATATGTATTTTTTATATAACTATACATTTATATACATCTATTTAGTGTATATACACATATACGTATTTTGTACAAATTACTAAGAGACACTTATATATATATATTATATACGTTTTATTGGTATATACTTTGAGTGTAAAAGTGTATTATATACGTATCCCTACTAGATGGCCCTAGTTGACTAGTGCCATACCTGACAGAGCCCCTGAGTTCATGAATTGTGATGTGTTAGTGTAGCGCCTGATGCAAATGTTGTATTTGATATATTTTTAGGACTGTGGGTTCCTCCAGACGATACTCTGGGACAGGACATTGGTTTTACCAGCTAAGGACCTAAGGCAAGTACATTCTCTGATTAGTTTCTAATTTATGATATCTCCTATGTTCACTGTATCTAGTGTAAATATCCATGCTCTTGACACGCTGGTTACACGGATTGGTATACACGGATCTCGTCATGAGATGTTATTCCTTATTCATGGTGTAGCTTGTACAAGACTTGTTTTCCTTGTTATCTTGTGCATGTACAGACACTGATTCCCGGGGAGATTTGCTACCTCCCTAGGGAATCCCGTGCCATAGCGTACCATGATTGGATCTACTATACCAGTCGGGGGTGGGGAGTATTTTAGTATAGATATGTGATCATACCCAACTCTACATGCATCATAGCTCACCCCACATCTCACGTCGGGTGCGGCCTGACCATCTCCATGCTTCATAGCTGTTACGTGTGATTAGCCTGACCTATACATGCATCATAGCTAACCAACGGTTAGCCTGACCTTCATGAATCATAGCTAATCACATGTAACCAGCCTGATCAAGTTCCCAAGTCGATCACATGTTAAAGCTAGTACTCATACACTTAGTCATAGGTTCTTGCTCATGGACATATTGTTTCTTCTCCTGCAGTTACTTACAGTATTTTCCAGTATTTCTTTCATTGTATATTTCTCGTACCTATACATGCATCTGGTATATTTCCATCTAGAACTGCTACATAGTTTATGTCATTTATATAGAACTGCTATTTAGAGATGTACTTTGCTCCTTCCTGACTGGAAAATATTTTTCCAGACTGTGACCTTAGTGGACTTGTTTCTGACACTTGGAGATTGGTTGTTATTGATTGCAGGTATGATTATTTTGTCATTAGACTTGTGTTGTATTCTTTTGTTTCTTCAAATTCTTATCGTGCTGTAGTTGTGATTGAGTATGTTGTTCATTTTATAGTGGTATCCGTGTCTCCTTATGGAGTTGGATACTAGTGTGAGATTATTTAGATAGTACTTGACCTAGACAGCGTTCTACCGCCGATGCTGCGGCGTAGGCTGGACGTACCCACGCTCTCATGCCCTTATACCGGGTGCGGGTCGTGACACATTAACCTTTGTCGTAACAAGCATCCTGCCAGAAAGCCAGCCCTTAGTCATTAATCTCACTAAGCCTGCTGTTAATGCAGAGCCTGTTGATACAAATTGATCACGGTCAACCTGATTATGATAATCGACAAAACTGAGTCTAAATACAAAGTATAGTTACTAGACGTGAATAATAATAATTAGTGAAGTTAGGTCACATGATTACTGAACTCAAGCCTCATTACTACTAAAGACAGGCATCTGCACCAGTCTCTGGATCATCTGAGTTACTTTCTAGGCTTTATATGATTCAAGCATTATAATTTTATATTTTATTAAGTCTAGGAATTATGTGAGTCGAGTCGCATTAGTAACTAGAAAGTAACTCAGTCCACTCATAATAACCTACCTCAAATCCACTCAAATAGCCTGAAACCTATCCACCCAAAATCAGACTAAAACAAACATAACCAAAGCTAAGACCATTTTAAAATAGGCCAACCGAACTCGGTCTCCTGACCAAACTCTGCTAAATTCAGAAATGTGGCTAGCTGTGATATCCCTAATTTTCTGGTTCTAACAGTCGAATTTTTAAATACTTGGGTACCGAATTCTGGACGAACTCTGTCACAGAATACCCTATAAATAGACTTAGATTTATCATATTCTTACTCACTCATCCATTCTAAATCTTTCTATCCTATAAGTGAGAAAAAACCCTCATAGCCTTAACCTTCTCATCTCAAAGATCAACTCCCCAGCCTTCTAGTGCCAAGTGCGATCTCGGTTAGATGTCTGTCAAAGTTGTAATAGCTTGGTTCATCAAGACCTTATTCTGCTGTGAAGTCATCAAGCCTTCGGATCAAAGCTTATGGTTGTAATAAGTTTGCAAGCCTTCGGATTAAAGCTTGTGATTCATTATTGGTGATTATAGTGGATACAACTCCGAGCAAGAGTTCTTGGGACTAGACTAGTCCTCTCAGAGGATAACCAATATACATCTCGGTGTTTGCGTTTTCTCTTTTCTCAACCCAACTGCTTTATATATATATATATATATATATATATATATATATATATATATATATATATATATATTATTGCTAGTTGGTAGCTGCATGTACTTAGCATCAATTTAAAATTGGGTAGATTATTCAACTACACTCTATTCACCCTCCTCTAGAGTTGCCATCACGGTCCATCAATTGGTATCAGAGCAGATTTGATTCATATAAGTATCAGAATACGGTCTCTTATCTGGATTAACATCCTTAGAGTAGAACATATGGCAACAACATAATTACTCTTTTCCATCATTGGTGAAAGTCAACATCCAGATATGCCACCCCTATTTGATGGTACTGACTATACTTTTTGGAAAGAACAAATGAGTATTTTCTTGAAATCTCTTGGATTTGATGTGTGTTACTAATGGTTACAAAAAGATTGACAAGACAGATGATGATTACACCGAAGAAGAAAAGAAAGCAGCGAGCTATGATGGAAAGGCAATGTATGCGCTTTACTGTGCTATAGGAAAGAATGAGTTCAAACACATCTCTATGTGCAATACATCACATGAGATATGGAAACTACTGGAGACGACTTATGAGAACTACGGAGAATATGAAGCAAGAAACTCTGAAGAAGAAAAAGAACCTCATAATGCTGCAAGCTTGTACCCAAATGAAAAATCAGTAAACTTAGAGAAAGATGCAAGCATCCCATGTGAAAGTGATGCCAGCAACTTGAAAGAAGAAAACCTCGACATACTACATACTTATGCTTAATGGTAAGCGAGGTAAATGACGATTCATTATTTAAAGAGTTTCCTTATGCTGAATTATCTGATGCTTTTAATGATCCATTCAAAGATTACAAGAAGCTTAGAAGTAATTACAAGTAAGCTAGAAAAGATATTAAATTTTATCAGCTTAAGAATGAAAAGCTTACTTGTTTACTAAATGAAGCTAGAGACAATTTCTCACCTGACTACTCTGTTGAGATCTTCAAACTTAAGCTTAGCTTACAAGAAGCAATTGAATACTTTGATGAAAGCAATCAAGAAAATACTAAACTTAAGGAGGACTTGGAACAGGAAAGGAAGAAGTACTCTATTGTCTCACTTAGAATTGATGCTCTTACTACCAAATATGATGATTTATATGCTAGCTCTAAAAGGTTAGAGATCAAATTTGGTAAGCAGGTTATTCAACCTAATGCTCACTCAAGCACTAAACACATGACTCAACAAAAAGTCACCACCACGAGAAGCTCTCAAAAGAGTAACAAGAAGGCTAGAAATTCATATAATCACGCATTCATCTACACAAAATCACGAAAGAATGTTCATATCACACATCACACCTATACACCTGCTTCAAACACAAATAGTAATGTTACATGTCATTATTGTGGTTTGAAAGGACACTTCACATTTATGCAAAGTTAAAAAAATAATAAATATGAATATGCATATTTGGGTTCCTAAAGCTAATCAGTGTGGATCCAAATCTTGGATACCAAAGTCTTTACCTAATTGTGTAGGTAAAACAATCTGCATCAAGACATAGTACCAAGGAATATGTTGATGATTGCAAAGCTACAAAGTTCATCTTTAAGGCAATTGCACCAACATAAATATGACTATTTAAGTCATTCAGTAACGTGCTGAAATATTTACTTTACAATTATTCAGCATTACTCTAGCAATGAACTATTACTGTATTTGTTTAACTCCATGAATCCTTATTGCTTAATTACTTTTTTCAGATCTTGATATTGTATGAAGAAATATATTGTCAAAAATTCTCCTGAATCTAAGCTCTTTAAAAGTCAAAATTATTTAGGATACAAGCCGAAAATGCCCTTCTTTCAAAGAGGTGTAAACAACTTAAGTGACACGGTACTTAAGTGTCTTTGGACCACCGCTAGCTGGGATCTGGCCCCTACAACTAATCCATAATAATTAAAGACCTTACTGAGCAACGATGTACAAAAATCTTCTGAGCAAAGCAACAACATTATTAGAATCTGTGGCAGTAACAGTTGTTGATATAGCAACAGCAAGTACATGCCTGGTTAGTGTCTCTAACTTAGTTGAGGTCTGGTGGAGTTACTAGTATGAGGTTGTATCAGTCATTTGTGTTTGGGTATTAGTGAAGAGGTGGGGTCTTGACAGTTGTGTTTGGGTTTAGTATCCATATGAATGGTAGAAATGAAATAGGTACTCGAGTTCAATCAGTGCAAGGCACTGATGTGATACTGGGAATTAGAGAGAGTAGTGCGGAAACATGTGTATTATATCTAGAAAGGAGTATTTGCAAGCATGGGTAGTAATTCATGGGTAAAAGTTGGGTATCAGGAATGATACCAAGGGTGACTGATACCCAAGGAGGTCAGTTGAGTGGTGGGTACTAGGATCAGTTGAGACAATGTAGAATATTAGTAAGTTATACTAAGGCAACAATCGAGGTAATAGGTAATACTAAGTAAATATTAAGGTATTATATGTATCTAGTAAGGTAATATAAGTTATGGTTAGTATGAGTTGGGTAAGAGAGTGGATATATATATATGTGTTACCTATATATTAAGATATCATAGAGTATAGGTTATGCTAAGGTAATGAGTATAGGAGTGTATACATATACAATAGTACTTAGTGTCTAAAAGCCTATTATTGGTTAATACAGCCTAGTCTAACCTAGTATACACTATAAATAACTAGTATAAGACTAATATTGACTAGTATACCTTAATACGACCTAGAAGACCTAGTGTAGCAAGATATTGACCTAGTTAACCTAGTATTGACTAGTATTAACTAGTATATACCTAGAAGTGACATAGAAACATCATTATTAGTTAGTTAAACATGTTTATCATTTCAAATCACCAATTAATATTGATTTTCCATCTTTAGGACTCTTGGACTCCGGTTTGAGCATAGTTGACAGTTCATTGCTTAGGACCACAGACGAGTATATTTTTTGACAATTTTTCTTACTTTGATGATTATTGTGGTATCAGTTTTGTAGTGTTATACTTTATTCCTGACACGATGGTACACAAGCTAATATATATGGATTCTAGTCATAATGAGTTGTGAATGATCTATTGTATTAGCCGGGGGATGGAGAAATGTTAGTTGATTATGTGATTGTACCCCACTTACTTGTGCATAGCTCACCCTCATTACATGTAGGGTATAGCCTGATCTTATTACTTACTTGTGCATAGCTTTCCATATATGATTGGCCCGATCTCCTTACCTGTACTTATATATAGTCAATCATAAATGATTGACCTGATCCCTTTACATATACTTGTTCTTGGGCAATCATATATGGTAGAGCCTAGTATTGTATCACAGTCGATCACATAATAAACTAATATTTTAAGGCACATAACTAGTATTCATTCTTGTTCTAGTTTATATTGATGAACTATCTTGTACATGTTCCTTGACTGCTTATCATTACCTGTGACATTATTACTTGTTTATCTATTCCTTACTTACTTCCATATTGTATTTTCATTACTTACTATTTTATAGTCTTTGTCAATTTAATGGAACTGTTGTTAGTTTATGTGCTTCGCTCCAATCCTGACTGGATAACATTTTTTAGATGACTTGGAGGAATTTTGTCCTACTTTTTATGGATCGGGCATAGATGATGGATATATTCAGGATCCCTAGGAGAAGCTAGTCCCATAGAGGAGACACCACTAGTAGTTAGTTACCTAGTCTTTAGTTCCTATTGTACTGGGTTTGTTCCCAGCTATTTGAGACTTTGATTGTATTATTTGAGACTTATTGGATATTGAGGATTGCTAGAATCTTAGTATTGTTTATTTGTGTTGAGATGTGTATCTCTAGACTTATATTTGGTTTCTCTCCTTTATAGGTTTCTCTCCTTTATATCATTCGTGCTATTTATCTTCCTTATAGATCTCTTGTGATTGAGTATTGATAATGTCATTATATATCATCTTGTCCTCCTTATGGAGTTGAGATATCATTGACATATTATGTTGTTATATTGTGAGATGTTGATAGATAATATTGTGACCTAAACAACGTTCTACGTCGTTGTTATGGTATAGGCTGGGTGTTGCCACGTACTCGTGTCCAATTATCCGGATGCAGATTATGACAGTATCCTACTTAGGTGTTCTTATGGTAGTGATTTGTATCATTGTTTATGTTCTGTGTTGTGTTGGGTTGTTATAAAAAAATATGTGGTATGTCCCTCGGGACTTTTATCAATGAATTATGTTATAGTTTCCATGTTTCTTATGACTAGTGCTCTATTCTTATTTTTATTTATGTTTGAGCATTTTATCTATGGCTAGTTTCTACTTGTCTCCTTATATAATCATTATTTCAATATGACATATGAGTTAATCTAAAAGATTTATGCTATTAAGCTATTTTAATGGTTACTCACCCATTTTGTCTAAGTGATAAAGGGAGAGAAATAGTACATTGAGGGAGAGTTTCTTGATTATGGGAGAGCTATCTCCGTATCCTTACAATTTTGTCAATTATCAAAATAGAAAATATTGTTGGCACATTCTTTATAATAATTTGGATGATTTACATAAATTGTATACTTACAATTTTTAGTGTAACTTCTCAATGCAGAAATCTCGAATCATAAAATGCATCGGTATAAACCGTTTTGGAAGTATCATGCTTAAGAATCCTTGTGATACCAATACAAGTATCAAGACTCTAAAAAATTATCCACCTACTATAGTTTATCAAGAGTTTGTAAAATATCTTACGAAAACTTGTAAACACAAGGAGTGGTTGGCAAAACTGAAAGCTAGGCTAGATTTCAAACTAGTCATATTTTAGCCTTCAAACCGTTATACCGAAGTATACCGGCGGTATACCATTGATCATTATAGCAAGTTTGTGAATTGTGTGTCTGAACACAAATGACATACCGGTGGTATACCGTTGATGATCACAACAACTTTGAGATCAAATTTTCCATGCAAATGATAAACCTACAGTATACTGATAGTATACCGTTTAGCCTGTTTGACACATTAAATGCACTATAATACCTATAAAACTAGCTATTTTATTACCGTAACTGTGCAGAGCGGTATACCAGCCATATACTGCATGCACAATATTTTTACATTAAATGCATGTTACTTTTGGCTTTGTATTTAAGCCTTTGCTCCTCCTTTATTTAAAGCAATCCTATAAGCTTTAAAAAATTTCCAACAACCAAAGGCCAATCCATAATTACTCTACCAAGCTTTCAATTGCCATCCACAAAGTGTGTTCGGGTAATAAGACTTGTAACTTTGATCTTCCAAGTGTTTTGAAGATCTAAACCCTTTTTTTTCCAAATAAGAAGTTGTTGAGTCTTTGGATCAAAACTCAAGTGTAAGAAGTTGGTGAGACTTTGGATCAAAGCTCGTGTTGTAACTATTTGTCATAATAGTGGATTATAGCCGAAGTGAGTTTCGAGACTAGATTGCCTTCGAGAAGGATACCAGGATATCGAGCGTTTGACTTCTTACCTTATCTTTTAATTGCTCATTATTATTGCTTATTGTGTTGCCAAGTTTTAAGTACCTTATTTGCCCCCTCTTGGGTTCCTATATATATATATAGATCTTACTTGAGCCTGAATCTCGCCCATGCGTGCAAAAGTTATTCTCAAATTATGCACTTGTGGTTAGCAACACCCTTTAGATATTTAGATATTTTAGTTTATATTAGCATGTTGTTTATATCTTGCTACGTCCTTTTGAGGACCTGATTTTCTTCTAGGTTGGTTGAGTTGGTTTTGCGGAGTTTTTATGATGGATTATTGTGATTATCTTTCTGATGCCAGTATTTTTTTCGTTGTATATATTTTATTCTTCTATTTGTATCAGCTTGATAGCCTTATTTGCAGACTCATATTGTTCTTTCGAGTCTATTCGGACAAATATGTATATTAGACTTCAAACTAGTATTCACATTGTCCATTCTTTATGTCGTTGTTATGTAGATTGAGTTATAAAGATGCTATAATTTAGAGATAGTTATACCAATCTTGGACAATATATACTTATTCGAGTTAGACTGAAGTCTATTTGATACATAGCTGACCATTGCCACGTATTCATTCCTACGTACTTTGGGACTGGGATGTGGCAATGAAGAAAACTGAAAATTACAACTTTTATAAAGATGATAAAAGCAACAAAAATAAAGATTACAACCTCCAAAAAATGTAAAACAAAACAAAATTTGCAACACAGTTGCTAATACAACTCTCCTTACAACCAGAAACATAATATGGAAAAGAACTCTTGAAAAGAAAGCTCACTGGGTGATTAAGATTACCATTGCTCAAAGCAAAACTCGACCTTATTCCGTCTATTTGCTTCATGGAACCAACAGGTTCAAATATAAGAACTTCTGGAATGCTCCTTGGTAACTCTTGCATGGACACAACTTGGACTCTACAGAATGCATGAATGGACAACACTTTGTTGGTTTCATGTATCTGCTGCTAACTCTCCTTTTGTAGCATATAATCACTTGTTCTCCCTTGTGATTATATGGGGGAGCCAACACCCCTGGAAGAAACTACCCTTAATGGACAGTAAAGTCAGAGAATAATTTCCTATTTAGTGGACGATTATAACAGTAACTGTCACGAAATGACAGTTACGCTCAAGAAACAACGAACAATTTTTTTTTGCGCTGACTGAATTCTTGCTCCAACTAAAATTTTGTGCCGACAACCACTGGACGAAAATGTAAATATCTGCTCCAACTATTACTGTGAGAAAATCTAGAGTGTGTTATTAAAGCGTCACTTTGCGTCCTTCGTCCACATCATCGTCAGAGTTGCTAGGTCACTTCAGAACCTAGCTCCTAAGAAATTTTTTCAAAAAATGTGTGACAAAAACATAAATGTTTCTTGGAGGTCATAATCATTGCCTTCTTGGAAAATACCTCACAATACCAACCAAATGGGCTATCACTCCTGTTACGCCCCAACTCCTAATGTAAGGAACTGGGCTACGTGACATTGGCCAGCGGGTACACTCCGATGGGCATCCCAATCTAATGCACCCGTTAGAGTGCACCTAAGATGTAAAGTACAATGATATAACCCAATATTTAAACATAAGCAATGTAACTAATCTCATCTACAGACATAAGGATATGAAACACATCAAGAAAATAAGTCTACTAATGTGCAGAAAGAAAATAAGTCTGGAAATATATCAAATACAATACGGATAGAGTTACACGGGGACAAACCCGCTAATACAAGTACCGAATGAAAGGAAGCAATACGATAACTAGGACGGATATCTGCAAACTAGATAATGATATCGGACCCAAGGTAAAGCACTACCGATGATCAAGAGAAGTCCTCGGGAAGGATCTCGTCCTCTGCTACAAATCCTGCTCCTGGATATACACCAGGTTCGTATTCCTCCAGGTACTCCTTCTCGCCTATGCTTGGAAGGGAACCGGGTCCTCAAAGGGAGGTAACAAGGTACAAAATAATATGCCATAGTAAAACAGAAAGAAAACATATGATACCCCGGTATAATCTAGAATAACCACCTAAGTGAGACACAACTTGAAGACAATGTTCAACATAACTTGAAGACAATGTTCAACACGTGGGCTTTCCAAATATAAATCCGTAGCTCCGAGGCACAAAGACACACGATGCGTACCCGTAGCTCCGAGCACAGAGGCACACAGTAAGTAAGTACTACGACTCTGGATACATATCTCTACGTAAATAAGGATATATATATATATATATATATATATATATATATATATATATATTGCATGTGACGTAGTCCAAGCATTTAGTAACTGTCTTCCCCTCCCAATGCGGTCAATGAGATGCATCCACAGCTCGCTGAGCCTGAACCTCTATCTAAACAGTCTTGTCATACTGAAGTAACTAACACCAATCACGATCCTATAATCATCACAGGTTTCAGTCATGCTGACACTATCAGGATACAGGAAGTCTGGCACGATGACAATGTCTGAATGTGTCCTAGGGTTCCGATGTAACCAAGTAGGTACATAAAGGTATCGAGAAACATCTAACAATCGATACTAGACGTTATCGACGAACGTCTGCACCCATATATGACCCGGACAATAAGTAACAATTTTGATCCAAAGCGCACACAATGTAAAGATGAATAAATAATAAAAACTAGAACTGAGTTACATAATGGAAATGTATACTTTCCTGGATCCAGATGCTGAAGGCGGGGCTCCGGTACAACATCCAAGTCCGAGGATCCCAAAGTACCTAGATACGATATATAAATTAATTAATAATCTAGCTCAAAACTATCTAAAATAAGAGATGACATCATGAACTAACATAGGTTTTTGTCTTAGTTTCAAAACTCACGTCTAAGGTTCTAACTAGAGGGTTGACCAAAGTTGACTAGGGAAATATTATGATAAATATGAATCATCAAATAGCATAACGTCCTCAAATAATATCCTAAAACACTAGTATTCTTCAAGTGTGATTTCGGTCATCTTTAAATAATGTTCATCCTCGACCCATGCTATCCCTATAATCATAGACATAAGTGCATAAAACCCAAATTAGTTGTCACCCCTAAATATGCATAATGTTCACATACTCATCCTCAATCATACCATCATCACTATTAAATAAAATTATATTGGTTCAACACCATCGAGTCTATACATGCAAAAATACTCAACTCTGAATTTATATTCTAATCATGTCATGATCCCAAACACTAAACTAATAACGCATATCATGTTTATATTCCTCAAATATGTATTTAATTAAACATGGGCTAATCATCAACCCAACTACCCTAACTCACTACAATGCTCATTAATCAAAATACGTATATGACCTAGTATTCAAGAGTGGGGAAGAAGAAATGAATAATAAAGAAGGAGAAAATATTACAAAGGGGGTGGCTGCGGGTGGTGGCAGCGGTGGTACTGCAGCTGCTGTTGGTGGTGGTGTTGACCGTGGTGGTAGTGCTCGTGTCGACAATGGTGGTGGGGGTGATGCTCGGTGGTGGTGATGGTAGTGGGGTCGTGGGGGTGAGCATGGTGATGGAGGTGGCAGCAGCGGTTGATGGTGGTGGTGATGCTGTGTTGGTGTCGAACGGGGGGGGGAGGGAGATAGTGGTGGTTGCTGCTGGTGGTGGTGGTGGTGGTGTTGGTGTTGGTGGTAGCTGATGGTGGAGACAATGGTGGTGTTGGAATGATGAAGGTGGTGGTGGCAGTTGCTGTGTCGGCTGAAGGTGGCGGCAATGGTGGTGTTGGCATGATGAAGGTGGTGGTGGCAGTTGCTGTGTCGGGTGAAGGGGGTGGTCCGGTGGTGATGGTGTTGGCTGTGGTTGAGGTGAGGAAGAAGTAAAAGATAAAGAAAATGGAGGTAAAGAAGAAGAAGATGATGAAAACAATGGAGGTGAAGAAGAAGAAGAAGAATGGAGAGGAGGAGAAGAAGAAGATGAGTGAGAATAGTTCGGCTGTAAGAGAGGGAGGGGAGGAGAGTGTGTGAGGTGAGTGAAGAATGGGTTTCCTAGGGATTAGGGCCGGCCTGTAAACCCCCTGATTTTCAAGAAAATTTTAATTTTTGGATTTTTACATTTTTCTGGAATTTCTGGAATTTTCTGAGAATTTTCTCTAATTAAATTAAGGTGTTTAAATTATTAAAGGATTTTTAACTGTTATTAAATAATATTAAAATATTATGAAAATAATATTTTATGGTGTAAAATAGAAAACCAGACATAGGGTAATTTTCCGAGAATTTATTGGACCCCGGATGGATTTTTAAAGCCCTAAATACTAATTTAATTATTAAACCAAAATAAACCGGGTTTTTATTAAATAAACCAAACCAAACCAAATTGAACCGGACCGGATTTTATTTCATTAAACCAATTCCTTATCGGGTCGGATCCGGGTCCAACCCAGACCCGACCCGTTAACCCAAACCCGACCTGCCTTAGTATCGGATCGGGCCGGATCCGTTAGAATCCGACCCGTCCACCCGACCCGACCCGCATCACTTCATCTCCCCCAAACCGTTTCCCGACTGTTGCCCTCCTCTCCGGCCGGCCAACCACCGCCGCTTGGCCTCCCAGCGCCGCCTCGCCTCCGCAACGCCTGCCCGCTCGCCTCCGACCCTGCAACCGCCGCCGCTCCCTCTCCTCTCTCCGGCTGCTATTTAAACTCTCTCCTCCGCCTTCATTTTCCCCCGAGTTCCTCTCCGCCTTGCCGCGTCGCCCCCAGCTCCACCGCACCAGCCTTGCCGTAACCCTAGCCGCCCCAGCCAAACCCTACTCCCCTCCTCCCTCCGCCTGCACTGTCCTCCGGCTGCCCTTCCCGACTCCCAGCGCCACCCCAGTCGACCTCCTCCGCCTCGACGAGCTCCCGCACCAGCATAGGCCACTGCCCCTCTCCGGCCGCCCCACCGTTCGTTGACCCAACTGCCCTCGTCCAGCACAGCCCGACGGAGCTCCGGCGAGCCTCAGACGCGAACACAGCGAGGACTCGGACACAGGAGCACAGTAAACCCTAACCCTAGTGAACAGTACCCTAGACACGGTTGGACACAGGACATGAGGACTCGATTTTTCGGACCACTTCAGGTATTCATAACTTTTTCTCGTAGCTCGGATTTTGATTCCGTAAATTGTATCGCGTAGCCTGTATGACCCTCTCGGTGCCCGGATAAACCGCTCGGGGCATCGCGTCCTGTGGTGATCGCACACCGCGATCCAAAAACAGGAAAAACCAGACCCTGTTTTACCCCAAAACTGAGTACGCCCCGCCAAACGGGACGATCTGGTCGCGTACGGTCTTTACCGATACGTGCGCGTCGTTGATACGGACGTGCGGGATTTCGCAGAAGCTGATTCGGATGTGCGTGCACACCGGAATCAGTACGTATCCGCGGACATCGCCCCGTATCCGACCATTCTGATTCTCGCTGTAACTTAGTGTACACACGTCGGATCGAGACGAAACTTGCGCCATCAGACTCATAGCAATACGCTGGTCCTGTGAGCCAAGTTTGGTTCGATTCTGAGAACGTTAACAAAATTGTGTGTCGTGGGCCCCACAGGCTCCACCCGACGGGCGATGTTGAGAACGGCTCATCGAAATCCAATTCTGGAAGTTCCTTTGGGTTCGTATCAACGTTCCTGACTTGTTGACACTAAGTTGGACTGATTTGTAGACCTTTGACCCTGACACATTTTTCGGTGCAAAGCGGCCCACATTTGGACCCCGCCTTGACCCGAAAATGATATTTTTGTCCTTGTCTCCAAATTGGACTCAAGGACAGGCGTTCCTAGCTGATTGATATGTTCTGGACCTGATGGTGATGTTTGTTTCAACAACCGGAGCAGTCCCTGCAAATCCAGCTATTGCCAGAGCCACACTTGGAGCTGAAAACCCAGGCAAGTGTACCTTGCCATAAATGCAGTTTAATGATTCATTTTCTCTTGACTTATTTTCTTGTGATTGTTGTAAATGCTCAACCCTAGGGCCGTGTGACTTGCTTAGCGTCCGATCATAGTCGGGTGCCAACACCGTACGCGGGGTTGTGTAAGTCACTTAGAGATGGTTAACGTGACATTTATATTTATCGTACTTGCCCTATCAAGTACTTATTACCCAGGACACCTGACATAAAGCATGATACAGAATCTTCCTGATTATTCAAGGGGGTTTTGTATAGGATATAGATTTCATGATTTAAGCTTTATTTTCTTAGAACTTAATAAATGACGGATTGCATTAGTTTAATCTTGCGTAACATGAACATTGAGAACTGTGACGTGAGATTACATTGGATGGGGAGAGTATTACCATATCAAGGCTGAATATATGATATATTGTAATCTGGATGTGTCCTAGTCTCTGACACAGAGCTTTGGCACCTGTACTGGCCCTTCGAGAAAACACTGCTATGGTTTCTTGTCACTGATCCTGTAGTAGTCTCAGCCTGAGTATGAATAATAACTCTCACTTGCATGATCACTTAGCTGGTTTAGTTACTTACCCTGTTGTTTCTTTATTTCTGCACTGCATTATATTTTGGCATGTTTTATCTGTACCTTGCTATGTCCCCTGAGAACCTGGAATGGATTATGTCCCCAGATTTAGCAGACGAGATCTACCCAGAGGTGTACGGAACAGGGGCACTACTCGGAGCAGTACCTGAACCTGAAGACGAGGTGATCGCTAAGGACTTCTCATGAACAATTGCTTCGCCATGCTCAGACTTATGGCAAATAGACTTTATTTCCTGTTAATTGAACTCTTTATTTCTTGTCTTTGAGAACTTGTGTAAACAGACTTAATATCGGATTGTTCTCCGATTTTAATTACTTTGTCAGGTTGTAGTTTAATATTTCTTTTGCTGTTGTTGCCATCTTTTATCTGTGGATGAGATTAGTAAACCTTGACTCTTGTAACACAACTTAAGTATGCCCGATGGATTAATTAAATTGGGTTTGTCCATTGGTGCATGCTGCTGGCCATTGCCACGTGTCCAGTCCCTCGGTATTTTGGGACTGGGGCGTGACATGGTTTTTGTGGTGGCCCATGCAGGTCAACGACTAAATTGTTCAGTTTCAACTTAGGGACCGAACATGCCTGCAATAAGAATAGGATAAGTTTTAGGATCTCATCCACTTGCTTGAATCGTTTTTGATATCTGTATCGTATTCGAACTAATTTTTGACTTGCATCTTGCCTTGATTCCTGTGCGCCTCTTATAGTTTATTGTTGATGCAGAGTAATGGATTCACGAGAAAACGACGGAACTCCAGCAAGAACACCAATAGGTGCTGAAGCCACCTACGGAGAAGATGAAGTGACGCTATTGAGTGAAGATCCCTCTACTCACCGAAGCAGCCAAGCAGATCCGCAATCTTCTAGATTTCGGCGTAATAACATTCCACCTCCGCCCGATTCACTCCACAGATGCCTGTCTTTCCACCAGGCCAAGCAATGGACGGACAACAGATGTTCCAGATGTTCTACGCAATGATGCAAGCTCAGCAACAAATCCAACATGAGGCTCAACGTCGCGAGGCTGATTACTTGAGGAACAGCCTAGTAAATGCACTGGAGCAGTCCAACTTACCAGCTAGACGGCAACCGACGGGCTCTATCATCGATTTTCGCCAACTGAAGCCCCGTACCTTTTCTGGCAAGGAGGGACCAACAGAAGTTCATGAATGGCTCACCAACATTCGGCATCAATTAGAAGCAGCTGAGCTTCCACAGGAACGTTGGATGACTGCCGTCAGAATGCAATTGACGGACAATGCTCATCACTGGTGGATATCCGAGGAGACCAGGCTCGGACCAGACCGAGTTACTTGGGAAGAGTTCTCCAGACTCTTCCAGGAGATGTACATACCGGCTATCGCTCGATCAGAACTTCGGGACAAGTTCAATCGCCTCACTCAGGATGCTATGACGGTGGAAGAGTACAACGCCGAGTTCATTCGTCTGAGTCGCTTCGCTCCTACCTTGATCCCGACAGAATTAGAGAAGGCCGAGAAGTTTTTCGACGGACTCAACATCGAACTACAGAAACTGATTGGATCTGTCGCACCAACTTCGTACACGGACGTCCTTGCTGCAGCTCGACGCATGGAGCGCGTCACCAGGAGAGAAACCAGTCTGAAGAGGCCTTCCACATCAGTACCAGCCAGAGCAAACAATGGAGAAGCTGCCAAGAAACCTCATCTGTATCAAACACCACAGGGATCTGCATCCAAAACCCTGACTCTTCCTACTTGTTATTACTGCGGCAAGACAGGCCATGTGGAGAAGGAGTGTAGACGTAAACACGGACTGTGCTTAGGTTGCGGATCCAGACAGCATGCAGTGAGGGACTGCCCTGAGCGTAGAGAAGCACCAAGAGCGAACCAACAAGCTCTACCAGCACCAGGAGGACATCAACCAAGGCCACCCTTGGTACTTCAAGCAGCACCCTACCAGCAAGCCCAGCAACAGCAGAGAGCACCACCTCAAGGACGCGGCCAAGTTTTCGCGATGACTGTGGGAGATGCGCAGAACCATGGAGTTGCTAATGCGAGTAAGTCTTTATAGTTGTTCCGTTCCTAGCATTTCTGTAGTTCGTGCCTGCTGGTTCGTGACCCCAGACTTTGACCTGATAACTTTAACTTGCTAATAATTGATAACCTAGTTTTGAAATTGATAATAACCTAGAATTGTTAACTTAATATGTTTTTGAAAGATAACCTGGTTTTCTAAAAACTATAATTTTTTAGATTTCCCACATTTGGGAAATTGCATAACTTCTACTTAGGGAAATGATTTTTCCTATGTGTACAAGCCCTGAACCTTGATTTTCTTTATTGTATTGTGATTCGAATAAAATTGGTAACCGTGTCATCTCTGTTGATCGGTTATTCTTTGATTGCGAGGACGCAATCCTCTTAAGGGGATAGATTGTAAATCTCCTGATTTTCAAGAAAATTTTAATTTTTGGATTTTTACATTTTTCTGGAATTTCTGGAATTTTCTGAGAATTTTCTCTAATTAAATTAAGGTGTTTAAATTATTAAAGGATTTTTAACTGTTATTAAATAATATTAAAATATTATGAAAATAATATTTTATGGTATAAAATAGAAAACCAGACATAGGGTAATTTTTCGGAAATTTATTGGACCCCGGATGGATTTTTAAAGCCCTAAATACTAATTTAATTATTAAACCAAAATAAACCGGGTTTTTATTAAATAAACCAAACCAAACCAAATTGAACCGGACCGGGTTTTATTTTATTAAACCAATTCCTTATCGGGTCGGATCCGGGTCCAACCCAGACCCGACCCGTTAACCCAAACCCGACCTGCCTTAGTATCGGATCGGGCCGGATCCGTTAGAATCCGACCCGTCCACCCGACCCGACCCGCATCACTTCATCTCCCCCAAACCGTTTCCCGACTGTTGCCCTCCTCTCCGTCCGGCCAACCGCCGCCGCTTGGCCTCCCAGCGCCACCTCACCTCCGCAACGCCTGCCCGCTCGCCTCCGACCCTGCAACCGCCGCCGCTCCTTCTCCTCTCTCCGACTGCTATTTAAACTCTCTCCTCCGCCTTCATTTTCCCCCGAGTTCCTCTCCGCCTTGCCGCGTTGTCCCCATCTCCACCGCACCAGCCTTGCCGTAACCCTAGCCGCCCCAGCCAAACCCTACTCCCCTCCTCCCTCCGCCTGCGCCGTCCTCCGGCTGCCCTTCCCGACTCCCAGCGCCACCCCAGTCGACCTCCTCCGCCTCGACGAGCTCCCGCACCAGCATAGGCCACTGCCCCTCTCCGGCCGCCCCACCGTTCGTCGACCCAGCCGCCCTCGTCCAGCACAGCCCGGCGGAGCTCCGGTGAGCCTCAGACGCGGACACAGCGAGGACTCGGACACAGGAGCACAGTAAACCCTAACCCTAGTGAACAGTACCCTAGACACGGTTGGACACAGGATACGAGGACTCGGTTTTTCGGACCACTTCAGGTATTCATAACTTTTTGCTCGTAGCTCAGATTTCGATTCCGTAAATTGTATCGCGTAGCCTGTATGACCCTCTCGGTGCCCGGATAAACCGCTCGGGACATCGCATCCTGTGGTGATCGCACACCGCGATCCAAAAACAGGAAAAACTAGACCCTGTTTCACCCCGGAACTGAGTACGCCCTGCCAAACGGGATGACTTGGTCGCGTACGGTCTTTACCGATACGTGCGCGTCGTTGATACGGACTTGCGGGATTTCGCAGAAGCTGATTCGGATGTGCGTGCACACCAGAATCAGTGCGTATCCGCGAACATCGCCCCGTATCCGACCATTCTGATTCTCGTTGTAACTTAGTATACACACGTCGGATCGAGACAAAACTTGCGCCATCGGACTCGTAGCAATACGCTGGTCCTGTGAGCCAAGTTTGGTTCGATTCTGAGAACGTTAACAAAATCGCGTGTCGTGGGCCCCACAGGCTCCACCCGACGGGCGATGTTGAGAACGGCTCATCGGAATCCAATTCTGGAAGTTCCTTTGGGTTCGTATCAACGTTCCTGACTTGTTGACACTAAGTTGGACTGATTTGGAGACCTTTGACCCTGACGCATTTTTCGGTGCAAAGTGGCCCACATTTGGACCCCGCCTTGACCCGAAAATGACATTTTTGCCCTTGTCTCCAAATTGGACTCAAGGACAGGCGTTCCTAGCTGATTGATATGTTCTGGACCTGATGGTGATGTTTGTTTCAACAACCGGAGTAGTCCCTGCAAATCCAGCTATTGCCAGAGCCACACTTGGAGCTGAAAACCCAGGCAAGTGTACCTTGACATAAATGCAGTTTAATAATTCATTTTCTCTTGACTTATTTTCTTGTGATTGTTGTAAATGCTCAACCCTAGGGCCGTGTGACTTGCTTAGCGTCCGATCATAGTCGGGTGCCAACACCGTACGCGGGGTTGTGTAAGTCACTTAGAGATGGTTAACGTGACATTTATATTTATCGTACTTGCCCTATCAAGTACTTATTACCCAGGACACCTGACACAAAGCATGATACAGAATCTTCCTGATTATTCAAGGGGATTTTGTATAGGATATAGATTTCATGATTTAAGCTTTATTTTCTTAGAACTTAATAAATGACGGATTGCATTAGTTTAATCTTGCGTAACATGAACATTGAGAACTGTGACGTGAGATTACATTGGGTGGGGAGAGTATTACCATATCAAGGCTGAATATATGATATATTATAATCTGGATGTGTCCTAGTCTCTGACACAGAGCTTTGGCACCTGTACTGGCCCTTCGAGAAAATACTGCTATGGTTTCTTGTCACTGATCCTGTAGTAGTCTCAGCCTGAGTATGAATAATAACTCTCACTTGCATGATCACTTAGCTGGTTTAGTTACTTACCCTGTTGTTTCTTTATTTCTGCACTGCATTATATTTTGGCATATTTTATCTGTACCTTGCTATGTCCCCTGAGGACCTGGAATAGATTATGTCCCCAGATTTAGCAGACGAGATCTACCCAGAGGTGTACGGAACAGGGGCACTACCCGGAGCAGTACCTGAACCTGAAGACGAGGTGATCGCTGAGGACTTCTCATGAACAATTGCTTCGCCATGCTCAGACTTATGGCAAATAGACTTTATTTCCTGTTAATTGAACTCTTTATTTCTTGTCTTTGAGAACTTGTGTAAACAGACTTAATATCGGATTGTTCTCCGATTTTAATTACTTTGTCTGGTTGTAGTTTAATATTTCTTTTGCTGTTGTTGTCATCTTTTATCTGTGGATGAGATTAGTAAACCTTGAATCTTGTAACACAGCTTAAGTATGCCCGATGGATTAATTAAATTGGGTTTGTCCATTGGTGCATGCTGCTGGCCATTGCCACGTGTCCAGTCCCTCGGTATTTTGGGACTGGGGCATGACACGGCCATATGGGGATGAGGGTGTGCGTGTGTTAAACTAGGGGGAATGTGTGGTTGTGATAGGGGGAGATTGAATCAAGGGCTAGAATTTAACATAAGTGAATAGTACTATGCAAGGGTAAGAGAGAGAGAGAGAGAGAGAGAGAGAGGGGTGACCGGTCACATGACCCAAATGTGGTTTCTCCATTTGATTTGCACCAATAGGAGTTTAACACCTAGCAACCCCTTTGCATTTGAGTCCCTTAAAATTTGGGGTTTACAAATGAAGGAGAAAGTGTGAGAATTTGATGTGGAAAATTGGTGTTTGGTGTTTTTTAGGATGGAGAGAATGTTGGATGTTTTGTATAAATCTCATGATTGGGTGTGAGGGTTAAGTTGGGGTTAGGTTAAGTCGGTTTCACCAATTTAAATAAAAGTTGTGTCATAGGTATTCTTAAATAAAATGGGAGTACATGTGGTATCATTTGGGAGTGACACAAATATCATGGACGGTGTAGGCTTGGTATTAGTCTTGGACCCTTTAATTGGTTAGGCAAAATGAGTTGAGTTTGTGTTCCCAAATCGATGGCAACGACATAGATACAAGGCATACAATTAAAGAATTAATTTTTATGACTGGAAAGTTGTGCAATTAAAATAAAGTACAAGGGATTATGTTTGTGAGTGACAAAAATATCCAGTGCCTAGATTGGCTTATCAGGTTAAGAGTGCAAAGATTTGTTGGAAAGTAAAGGCTGTTATTGTGTTCCAATTATTGTAGCAACGTTAAGGTGCACCAAGAGTTTAGAATTAAAGAACTAGTCTAAATAATCCCTAATTTCTAATCCTTAATCAACCTGAAGCTAAACCAAAATTCTCACCATATCCAGTCTACCTAAAAATTTATTGAGGGGGTTTACATCTGTCCAACTTAGAAGAATTTTGTTCCCGAAATTAAAAGTAAAGCACGAATAAGAGTTACGAGAATTAAAAATTTAACAGGTAATTAAAATGCAGTACGTAAATTCGTAACTTGGTCCTCAAATAAATGAGGGAAACACTGTCAAACAGAATTATCATGCTCCTAGGTAGACTCGCCCGACGAATGATGCTTCCATGCAACCCTGAACAATCGAATAGTCTGTCCCCTCAAAACCTTCTCACTGCGATCGAGTATCCCTACTGGCTGCTCCAAATATGATAAACTGGGGCCGAATGTAATCTCTGAATAATCGAGCACGTGGCTAGGGTCTGCCACGTATCTTCTTAATTATGATATATGAAATACGTCATGCACGCCTTCTAGTGACGGAGGCAATACAAGACGATAAGCCACTTCGCCAATACGCTCCAAGATGTCAAAAGGTCCGATGTACCTCGGACTCAACTTTTCTTTGCCCCCAAATCTGATGGTACCACAAGTAGGCAATATCTTCAAAAATATATGATCACCTTCCTTGAATTCCAAAGGTCTGCGGTGCGCATCTGCCTAATTCTTTTGCTTGTCATGTACTGCTTGCAGGTGGCTTTAAAATCTGCTTCACTTTCTCCACTGTCTGTGTTACCAACTCTGGACCAAGTATCTGACACTCTCCCATGTCACTCCAATATACCGGCGACCTACACTTCCTGCCGTACAGTGCCTCATGAGGAGCCATCTGTATGCTTGCTTCATAGCTGTTGTTGTAGAAGAATTCCACTAAGTATAGATGGTCCTCCCAAGATCCTCCAAAGTCGATCATGCAAGCTCTCAACATATCCTCTAATATCTGAATCGTGCGCTCTGACTGATCATCAGTCTGTGAATGATATGCAGTACTGAACTTGAGGCGAGTTCCTAGACTCTCCTGCATACTCTGCTAGAAATGCGACGTGAATCTGGAATCACGATCCGATACAATGCTGACAGGCACTCCAAGTAGTCGTACTATCTGTCTCATGTACATGTTGTAACACCCCGTTCCGTTCTAGCGGGCTGCCGTCTCAAACGGCAAAAGTGCAGCTGTCCCGACCCGCTTTGCCTCAACAAGAATGCAAAGGATATCCAGACTTCTCCCTACAAGAATCCGGCTTAGGCTTTCAGAGGCTCGCTCAAGCGTATCGCTCTACCGAGGTGAATCATCGCTAAGGTGGGTGGCTACGGTGAACTTGTCTTTGCTTAGCCAGTACATATAAAATCTGGAATATTTATGCTAGTCGCTAGGTGAATCACCCCCTGCATGCTAATAAAACTAACGCACCTAGCTAAGGGAATAATCCTAACTTGTACTGCTATGCTAGAACATGGAAATAAATGAAATACTGCTTATATGTTCAGACCCTCGCATGCTAAGTTCCTTAACGGTTTCATCTCTCGGCTTACCTTCGGGTCCGAGCAAACGTGTTTACTTATGTTCATTAGAAACGCATGCTTGTTTGCTGAATGTTGCCATGTTTTCATCCAAACCCCGTGTCACGCCCCGATTTCGTCTAACCGATAATCGTCCCCCGGGCGTGATGCCGTGCACGCGTAGGGCGCGCGTGCACCAGGCCTTAGGCATAAGGATATTCTTTAGACCAATGCAACAGAGTAGACAAATAAGATAACACAAGGTTGAGGCATAGAAAAGTTTCTCTTTTATTTATAATGAACATCCGGTTACATTGCTTGACTCAAAAGTATAAAATGCCCCACGGCTTACAAACTTGGACGCAAAATGAGATAGCCGATCCATACATTATGTCCCTTTACATAGCTTCAAAAACCAAAACTTCTTGTTGTGCGGGGAAGCACCATCGCTTTAGCGTCATTTCCGCCACGGAGAGAGAGGAGAAGGCTTCCAGCTTGAGCCTCCAAGGTCTTGGCCCCAACCCGCCAAGAATCCCAAAAGTCCGGATAGAGCTTCAGCTCCTCGCCGCGTTGCCTTGCGCCGGGGAACCTGCTACAACGAGGGTCAGTACTTCGAAAAGTACTGGTGAAGGCTAGCTGCTCAACTTTACCAAGCTCTTAGATGAGTTTTAAATGAACATGCAACATTTATGCTCTTTGGTGGGTTTCTATTCTTGCCTAGTTCAGATTTCATTTAGCAGGTATGCAAGAACAAAATAACATAACTTCACATGCCACCGTTCGGTGGCTTTACCTGTCCCGTCTGAGCCACCTGTACAACTTACCATAGCCTTCCCTGTCACGAAGACATAGTTAGTCTGCACAGTTTAAATATACATAACATCTTTCTTTGTTGTTCTACCAGCCATCATGGGTTTAGTCTGGGCTGGCGGCGACGCTTGCAGCGCGGGTAGCTAGCCCCGCTACAATTCCCCGCTCCCAGGACTAAGAAAGTAGATTCCGCCCGGGTCGGAACGGCCCGGTGCCCCGGTAACCGTCCGCAGGAACCTGGATCCCCTGTGCACAAGAATTCCCATGACCATATCTATGACTCTACCTCATAGATTTACTTCCTAGCCAATGTTAAAGAACATCATATACGAAACTGCTTTACTGTACTATCAAAATCAACCAACAGTTATATGAAATAACATGCAGCAGTTTATAGAAGAACACTTTAAAACTTATTGAAGAGTACTTTGAACTATCAATAAATGCCAACCCATTAAACATCCAACGACCATGCATGCATCAATGAATTTATGCAAGGTTTTTATATGACAAGCAATGGGTGTTCCAAGCCTACTTCTTATCTTATCTTGTTATCCAACTTATTACTTAAGTGGTGTCGTTTGATTGAATGCACAACTGAGTCGATTTTATTATGAACGGAGCCCTTGGAAAGAAGGTGCTTATCGAAATAGAGCCACTCACACAGTCGGTTGTATAGGAAGAAGGAGCAGAGATCCCTAAGACTCCGCTCGCGCGTCGTCTACACGATCACCTGCACCCACCAACGGATGATCAGTACCTCCTACTTCGGTCTCCAAGGCTCGATACGAAATGCGAAATCCTAAGAACGAAAACAATGAAATCCATTGAAACCGTTCAAGAAAACGCAAGTCCTAAAACCAACAAGTTCGCAACCAAGCGGCAATCGAAAACGGGCAAGGAAAACCAACACAACGGAAAGGCCTCTCTCTACTCTGCCGCCGAGTCCTTCCTTGAGGCACGATCCATTGACTATGGGACCTGATTCCGAAGAAACCAATCCATAACGAGGAAAGGATCTTGATTCAATCTGTCCCGTTCGGACGGTCGTAAGTATTTCTTGGCCGCGCTCCCCGAGCAGGGGGAACGGGATGAACGGGTCGTTACATCATAACCATCTAATAGGAAGTTTCATCCCGAAACTTAAGAATAGAGCCTACCACTAAGGAATAATGAGGAAAATTTTCCCCTCATATCAGAATCAAATTCCCAGGTCGACTCCTCGACCGAGTGGTTTCGCCACAGTACGCGCACTAGCGAGACGTTCGGTCCCGCAACTGCTTCTTTCTACGATTCAAAACTTTGGATAGGCTCCGCCGCGTACGACAAGTCCGCTTGCAGATTCAACTAACCCAAGTCGACTTCGCAACTAGCGAGTAAGATTTCCATGTTCTATATGATACAAGGCGGGGTTATCCCCTTTTTGCTATGTGCGTTCATCTCTTTTATTAGCATGCAAAGGTTATCGCCTGCAAACTAGCACGTAACGTTCATTTTCTTATGGTGTAGCTAAGTAGAGACAGGTTTACCGGGGTCGCCCACCTTAGCGATGTATCGCATCGGTCGAGCTAGACTCCGGACGCGCTTCTGATAGCCTAAGTCTGACTCCATTAAAGATCCCAGCATGGAAGCCTTTGTATTCGAACGAGCCATCTCGCTGAGTAAGGCGGTTGAATAGCTACACTTGTGTCGTTTGAATCGGCCCTCCGGGTTGAGCGGAGATATACCACTCAGAACAAGTTCCGTCCTCGAGACTTCCTGAGCGCATCTCGTGCTATCGCATAACTTCTAAACTTCCCTATACATCTCGTCTTATCCTTCAAGGACTGTCTCAATAATACAATCCTCTATTTTCTAACCATGCGTTACGCCAATGTTGGCCAATTCTCATCGAACGACTCTATCGTTCAATGCTATCGAGTTATACTCAACTCGATCGTTGCACTTCCTTCTCAAAATCTACTACACCTAGCGCAGGGCTGCATTACTCAAACACGGAGTATCTATAACTCTATGGGCACTTACAATCTCATAATTGGGTGGATTGCCCAACTAGTTATGTTATCACCATAGGAACCCAACGCATTCGAGCCTATTACTTGACGTCGCCTATCGAAACCCATCGTTACGCCTAACCCAAAGCTCGAATCTCGACAATCTTCCAATCTTGTTTTTGCATCAAATCTCTCTGAGTCACCGTCCAATCTCACTAAATAAATTCGCACCCAATCACCAACGTTTTCTGACTCAGTCTATATTGCGCCTTAGCGCAGAGCTAAATTGCTTACCTGGGGTACGCTCAAGTCCTTCGCACCTTTGGCTCAATCGAACTTAACTTTCTATTCGTTTTTACTCGTTCCGTTCGCCCGAGTGCTTAATCATTTTACCCGAATGATCCATTCGTTCAACTATTGCATCCCCAAACTCAGTCTCGTACTGCGCCTTAGCGCAGAACTATCCCGGTAGCACGAGGAACGATACAATCTTTCCTCTTATGAAAATTTAGGTTGAGGCTAAATCATTTCGGTTGCCATACTCATCCATGCGAATCCGAACATTTTCCTTTGCAGCTGCATCCGAGTTATGCATATCGCTAAGTCTGGATCGTACCCATATTCAAGGCGTCCCCCAAATATGTGTATTTCAACCAAGCTCAGTGACAGCTAAGTCTGACAAGCTACTCGTGAAAATCTTTCGAAACGCAGATCGTCCTGACCGAACTCTTGTTCGATCCAGCTATCGTCTTATCCTTTACCGTTGCGTAACCTATCCAACCAAATCAATTATCACCCGAGTCCTATCTCGCATTACGTTTGTTTCAACGCGAACGTTGCTAGCGTATATTCCCAATTCCAAATTCTAACTCTAAGTCTTGTTGCCCCAGTTCTATCATTCTTCCCGAACGATACTCTGAAGTCATCCACTCCAGTTTAACTCAAGGCATAGGGTCGTCTGCCTAGTCACTAGGCCAGCACACACAGTCATAGGTACAACTCAAGTTTGCGATTCATCGCGCAACCGTGTTGCACAACACTCGCCCCAAACACCCTAAGGTCAAACCATTGTTCTTTTATACGGGTATTCTACCCAAGCTCATTTCACTCAGATTTCTAAACATCGAGCACAGATCATCCTATCACACCAACACGCTCGTTCAACCGAACCCACGATACGCCCACGTTTCAGGGCTAACCTATCGATTCGCATACACTATCTCTTTTATCATGTTTGATAGAGTTCTCCAATCCATCCCTTTCTACACTTGTATCATCAAGCCACATTTCCATTATAGATCATCGATGTATATCATGAACTCTAAGTCGTCCAGCACCATCTACGTATCCGTTCATGAAAACGTCCAACATCTCTTACTTTACGTTTCTAGACTAACTCCTCAAGAAGAATCCTTAGACTCATTTTCTTAGTCTACTCTTAGCATTCCTCAAAAAACTAAGATCAATTCCCAAACCCAAGTCTATCCCATTGATACTTTCCATTCATCGAGTTCGTTTTTGGAATAATCACCGAACCTGTTCTCTCGAGTTTGCTTATCCCTACCGTACGTGAAATCACCACGTCGACGCTCTCGCAGGATAATCGTCCTCGCTTGGGACAGATTTCGAATATTATCTTTCCGAACTAGATTTCAAGATCGTTCTTCCAAACTCCAAGCCAAATCTATCACCGCTTAACTCAATCCATCAAAATCATAATTCTTTCAACTTGCATCAATCCGAGCTATCTTCCAACCATTGTTATAGTCTAAATCCCCCAAAATATGGAGTCCTCGCATTTGTACTCAAACCGAACTCTATCGAGCGATATTCTACTCAAATCCAAATTCTTCATGCACGCTATCATTCGTTTACTCCATTATTTCTAATTGCACTTACTTCGATCGCATCTCAGATTATTCAATCTCGACTCAAGTTTGTACTTTGCTTGTTTCAACTCAAACTCGCTCGTACAATCCTCTAAGTCTTTTTCGATCATGATATCGATTCCAATTGCCATGAATTTCTATTCGATGTAAGCCTTATCGCTTATTCAACTCATTGTAACTCGTTCGAACCAAACATTGCATGCTTTCTCCGAGTTCGTTTACTTGCTAGGTACTGTTTATTTATACTAAGGCTTTACCCAATCTCGTCGCTTGTCGCTAGACTCGCTTAACTCTCCGAATCCACGACTTCGTTCAAGCGTTTCTAAGCCAACAAATACCCACTCAGGGTTCGAGTTATACCCCCTGAATCTTTACAACTCATTATATCCACAAATTGCATAATCGAACAGGGAACTTATCGCATACACTACCCAGGAATTGAGTCGTCCTAATAACTCCTGATTCGCGCTCGCATCCTTCACTCGTATGCCCAATTCGTTCCTCAGAGCGGGAATCGATTCTCTGGCCCAAACCGTTGCTATGACTCCAACACAGTCCCTATTTATCGCCTTAGCGATCTTAGACTCGTACACACCTGTATTCATAGTCCTCTATACAGACTATGCTTCAAATCATAACTTATCGCTATGAATAACCGTCCAACTATTTTCGAGAATTCACTACACGATTCCCATTACTCGCCTTAGCGGCAATCCGATAACGTCTCTATCGATTTCCCTACTAAGTCAAACTTTATTCTCATCCCAACAATACCCAAATCTCGCTGTAACTCGCTAGCACCAAGGGTCTCGGTGCACGATACTTAACACAATTTGGCCAAAAGGCCATGTGCATAGCTCACTGTCTGAACGATATTCTTATCTCGTACTCTACTCGTTCGGCGTTTTCATATAGACATATAACTTGCCGATTATAACACGAGTCTCCTCTCACAACATCCTCTATGAGTTGGGACAAAAGCCCTCACATCATAATCCCGTCCAAGCAATCGTATAATTCCCACGCACTTTTCGAAAATATTCAGACTTATTGTATGGAACGCATCTCATTTTGGCCAAGCGAATTCAAGGGTCTACTCGGAAGGAACAAAGTCCTCTTTAGAAACTTTCTTTTGAGAGATCAAAGGATCTGAAGCATAGCTCTGATACCAATATGTCATGCCCCGATTTCGTCTAACCGATAATCGTCCCCCGGGCGTGATGCCGTGCACGCGTAGGGCGCGCGTGCACCAGGCCTTAGGCATAAGGATATTCTTTAGACCAATGCAACAGAGTAGACAAATAAGATAACACAAGGTTGAGGCATAGAAAAGTTTCTCTTTTATTTATAATGAACATCCGGTTACATTGCTTGACTCAAAAGTATAAAATGCCCCACGGCTTACAAACTTGGACGCAAAATGAGATAGCCGATCCATACATTATGTCCCTTTACATAGCTTCAAAAACCAAAACTTCTTGTTGTGCGGGGAAGCACCATCGCTTTAGCGTCATTTCCGCCACGGAGAGAGAGGAGAAGGCTTCCAGCTTGAGCCTCCAAGGTCTTGGCCCCAACCCGCCAAGAATCCCAAAAGTCCGGATAGAGCTTCAGCTCCTCGCCGCGTTGCCTTGCGCCGGGGAACCTGCTACAACGAGGGTCAGTACTTCGAAAAGTACTGGTGAAGGCTAGCTGCTCAACTTTACCAAGCTCTTAGATGAGTTTTAAATGAACATGCAACATTTATGCTCTTTGGTGGGTTTCTATTCTTGCCTAGTTCAGATTTCATTTAGCAGGTATGCAAGAACAAAATAACATAACTTCACATGCCACCGTTCGGTGGCTTTACCTGTCCCGTCTGAGCCACCTGTACAACTTACCATAGCCTTCCCTGTCACGAAGACATAGTTAGTCTGCACAGTTTAAATATACATAACATCTTTCTTTGTTGTTCTACCAGCCATCATGGGTTTAGTCTGGGCTGGCGGCGACGCTTGCAGCGCGGGTAGCTAGCCCCGCTACAATTCCCCGCTCCCAGGACTAAGAAAGTAGATTCCGCCCGGGTCGGAACGGCCCGGTGCCCCGGTAACCGTCCGCAGGAACCTGGATCCCCTGTGCACAAGAATTCCCATGACCATATCTATGACTCTACCTCATAGATTTACTTCCTAGCCAATGTTAAAGAACATCATATACGAAACTGCTTTACTGTACTATCAAAATCAACCAACAGTTATATGAAATAACATGCAGCAGTTTATAGAAGAACACTTTAAAACTTATTGAAGAGTACTTTGAACTATCAATAAATGCCAACCCATTAAACATCCAACGACCATGCATGCATCAATGAATTTATGCAAGGTTTTTATATGACAAGCAATGGGTGTTCCAAGCCTACTTCTTATCTTATCTTGTTATCCAACTTATTACTTAAGTGGTGTCGTTTGATTGAATGCACAACTGAGTCGATTTTATTATGAACGGAGCCCTTGGAAAGAAGGTACTTATCGAAATAGAGCCACTCACACAGTCGGTTGTATAGGAAGAAGGAGCAGAGATCCCTAAGACTCCGCTCGCGCGTCGTCTACACGATCACCTGCACCCACCAACGGATGAGCAATACCTCCTACTTCGGTCTCCAAGGCTCGATACGAAATGCGAAATCCTAAGAACGAAAACAATGAAATCCATTGAAACCGTTCAAGAAAACGCAAGTCCTAAAACCAACAAGTTCGCAACCAAGCGGCAATCGAAAACGGGCAAGGAAAACCAACACAACGGAAAGGCCTCTCTCTACTCTGCCGCCGAGTCCTTCCTTGAGGCACGATCCATTGACTATGGGACCTGATTCCGAAGAAACCAATCCATAACGAGGAAAGGATCTTGATTCAATCTGTCCCGTTCGGACGGTCGTAAGTATTTCTTGGCCGCGCTCCCCGAGCAGGGGGAACGGGTTGAACGGGTCGTTACATCATAACCATCTAATAGGAAGTTTCATCCCGAAACTTAAGAATAGAGCCTACCACTAAGGAATAATGAGGAAAATTTTCCCCTCATATCAGAATCAAATTCCCAGGTCGACTCCTCGACCGAGTGGTTTCGCCACAGTACGCGCACTAGCGAGACGTTCGGTCCCGCAACTGCTTCTTTCTACGATTCAAAACTTTGGATAGGCTCCGCCGCGTACGACAAGTCCGCTTGCAGATTCAACTAACCCAAGTCGACTTCGCAACTAGCGAGTAAGATTTCCATGTTCTATATGATACAAGGCGGGGTTATCCCCTTTTTGCTATGTGCGTTCATCTCTTTTATTAGCATGCAAAGGTTATCGCCTGCAAACTAGCACGTAACGTTCATTTTCTTATGGTGTAGCTAAGTAGAGACAGGTTTACCGGGGTCGCCCACCTTAGCGATGTATCGCATCGGTCGAGCTAGACTCCGGACGCGCTTCTGATAGCCTAAGTCTGACTCCATTAAAGATCCCAGCATGGAAGCCTTTGTATTCGAACGAGCCATCTCGCTGAGTAAGGCGGTTGAATAGCTACACTTGTGTCGTTTGAATCGGCCCTCCGGGTTGAGCGGAGATATACCACTCAGAACAAGTTCCGTCCTCGAGACTTCCTGAGCGCATCTCGTGCTATCGCATAACTTCTAAACTTCCCTATACATCTCGTCTTATCCTTCAAGGACTGTCTCAATAATACAATCCTCTATTTTCTAACCATGCGTTACGCCAATGTTGGCCAATTCTCATCGAACGACTCTATCGTTCAATGCTATCGAGTTATACTCAACTCGATCGTTGCACTTCCTTCTCAAAATCTACTACACCTAGCGCAGGGCTGCATTACTCAAACACGGAGTATCTATAACTCTATGGGCACTTACAATCTCATAATTGGGTGGATTGCCCAACTAGTTATGTTATCACCATAGGAACCCAACGCATTCGAGCCTATTACTTGACGTCGCCTATCGAAACCCATCGTTACGCCTAACCCAAAGCTCGAATCTCGACAATCTTCCAATCTTGTTTTTGCATCAAATCTCTCTGAGTCACCGTCCAATCTCACTAAATAAATTCGCACCCAATCACCAACGTTTTCTGACTCAGTCTATATTGCGCCTTAGCGCAGAGCTAAATTGCTTACCTGGGGTACGCTCAAGTCCTTCGCACCTTTGGCTCAATCGAACTTAACTTTCTATTCGTTTTTACTCGTTCCGTTCGCCCGAGTGCTTAATCATTTTACCCGAATGATCCATTCGTTCAACTATTGCATCCCCAAACTCAGTCTCGTACTGCGCCTTAGCGCAGAACTATCCCGGTAGCACGAGGAACGATACAATCTTTCCTCTTATGAAAATTTAGGTTGAGGCTAAATCATTTCGGTTGCCATACTCATCCATGCGAATCCGAACATTTTCCTTTGCAGCTGCATCCGAGTTATGCATATCGCTAAGTCTGGATCGTACCCATATTCAAGGCGTCCCCCAAATATGTGTATTTCAACCAAGCTCAGTGACAGCTAAGTCTGACAAGCTACTCGTGAAAATCTTTCGAAACGCAGATCGTCCTGACCGAACTCTTGTTCGATCCAGCTATCGTCTTATCCTTTACCGTTGCGTAACCTATCCAACCAAATCAATTATCACCCGAGTCCTATCTCGCATTACGTTTGTTTCAACGCGAACGTTGCTAGCGTATATTCCCAATTCCAAATTCTAACTCTAAGTCTTGTTGCCCCAGTTCTATCATTCTTCCCGAACGATACTCTGAAGTCATCCACTCCAGTTTAACTCAAGGCATAGGGTCGTCTGCCTAGTCACTAGGCCAGCACACACAGTCATAGGTACAACTCAAGTTTGCGATTCATCGCGCAACCGTGTTGCACAACACTCGCCCCAAACACCCTAAGGTCAAACCATTGTTCTTTTATACGGGTATTCTACCCAAGCTCATTTCACTCAGATTTCTAAACATCGAGCACAGATCATCCTATCACACCAACACGCTCGTTCAACCGAACCCACGATACGCCCACGTTTCAGGGCTAACCTATCGATTCGTATACACTATCTCTTTTATCATGTTTGATAGAGTTCTCCAATCCATCCCTTTCTACACTTGTATCATCAAGCCACATTTCCATTATAGATCATCGATGTATATCATGAACTCTAAGTCGTCCAGCACCATCTACGTATCCGTTCATGAAAACGTCCAACATCTCTTACTTTACGTTTCTAGACTAACTCCTCAAGAAGAATCCTTAGACTCATTTTCTTAGTCTACTCTTAGCATTCCTCAAAAAACTAAGATCAATTCCCAAACCCAAGTCTATCCCATTGATACTTTCCATTCATCGAGTTCGTTTTTGGAATAATCACCGAACCTGTTCTCTCGAGTTTGCTTATCCCTACCGTACGTGAAATCACCACGTCGACGCTCTCGCAGGATAATCGTCCTCGCTTGGGACAGATTTCGAATATTATCTTTCCGAACTAGATTTCAAGATCGTTCTTCCAAACTCCAAGCCAAATCTATCACCGCTTAACTCAATCCATCAAAATCATAATTCTTTCAACTTGCATCAATCCGAGCTATCTTCCAACCATTGTTATAGTCTAAATCCCCCAAAATATGGAGTCCTCGCATTTGTACTCAAACCGAACTCTATCGAGCGATATTCTACTCAAATCCAAATTCTTCATGCACGCTATCATTCGTTTACTCCATTATTTCTAATTGCACTTACTTCGATCGCATCTCAGATTATTCAATCTCGACTCAAGTTTGTACTTTGCTTGTTTCAACTCAAACTCGCTCGTACAATCCTCTAAGTCTTTTTCGATCATGATATCGATTCCAATTGCCATGAATTTCTATTCGATGTAAGCCTTATCGCTTATTCAACTCATTGTAACTCGTTCGAACCAAACATTGCATGCTTTCTCCGAGTTCGTTTACTTGCTAGGTACTGTTTATTTATACTAAGGCTTTACCCAATCTCGTCGCTTGTCGCTAGACTCGCTTAACTCTCCGAATCCACGACTTCGTTCAAGCGTTTCTAAGCCAACAAATACCCACTCAGGGTTCGAGTTATACCCCCTGAATCTTTATAACTCATTATATCCACAAATTGCATAATCGAACAGGGAACTTATCGCATACACTACCCAGGAATTGAGTCGTCCTAATAACTCCTGATTCGCGCTCGCATCCTTCACTCGTATGCCCAATTCGTTCCTCAGAGCGGGAATCGATTCTCTGGCCCAAACCGTTGCTATGACTCCAACACAGTCCCTATTTATCGCCTTAGCGATCTTAGACTCGTACACACCTGTATTCATAGTCCTCTATACAGACTATGCTTCAAATCATAACTTATCGCTATGAATAACCGTCCAACTATTTTCGAGAATTCACTACACGATTCCCATTACTCGCCTTAGCGGCAATCCGATAACGTCTCTATCGATTTCCCTACTAAGTCAAACTTTATTCTCATCCCAACAATACCCAAATCTCGCTGTAACTCGCTAGCACCAAGGGTCTCGGTGCACGATACTTAACACAATTTGGCCAAAAGGCCATGTGCATAGCTCACTGTCTGAACGATATTCTTATCTCGTACTCTACTCGTTCGGCGTTTTCATATAGACATATAACTTGCCGATTATAACACGAGTCTCCTCTCACAACATCCTCTATGAGTTGGGACAAAAGCCCTCACATCATAATCCCGTCCAAGCAATCGTATAATTCCCACGCACTTTTCGAAAATATTCAGACTTATTGTATGGAACGCATCTCATTTTGGCCAAGCGAATTCAAGGGTCTACTCGGAAGGAACAAAGTCCTCTTTAGAAACTTTCTTTTGAGAGATCAAAGGATCTGAAGCATAGCTCTGATACCAATATGTCACGCCCCGATTTCGTCTAACCGATAATCGTCCCCCGGACGTGATGCCGTGCACGCGTAGGGCGCGCGTGCACCAGGCCTTAGGCATAAGGATATTCTTTAGACCAATGCAACAGAGTAGACAAATAAGATAACACAAGGTTGAGGCATAGAAAAGTTTCTCTTTTATTTATAATGAACATCCGGTTACATTGCTTGACTCAAAAGTATAAAATGCCCCACGGCTTACAAACTTGGACGCAAAATGAGATAGCCGATCCATACATTATGTCCCTTTACATAGCTTCAAAAACCAAAACTTCTTGTTGTGCGGGGAAGCACCATCGCTTTAGCGTCATTTCCGCCACGGAGAGAGAGGAGAAGGCTTCCAGCTTGAGCCTCCAAGGTCTTGGCCCCAACCCGCCAAGAATCCCAAAAGTCCGGATAGAGCTTCAGCTCCTCGCCGCGTTGCCTTGCGCCGGGGAACCTGCTACAACGAGGGTCAGTACTTCGAAAAGTACTGGTGAAGGCTAGCTGCTCAACTTTACCAAGCTCTTAGATGAGTTTTAAATGAACATGCAACATTTATGCTCTTTGGTGGGTTTCTATTCTTGCCTAGTTCAGATTTCATTTAGCAGGTATGCAAGAACAAAATAACATAACTTCACATGCCACCGTTCGGTGGCTTTACCTGTCCCGTCTGAGCCACCTGTACAACTTACCATAGCCTTCCCTGTCACGAAGACATAGTTAGTCTGCACAGTTTAAATATACATAACATCTTTCTTTGTTGTTCTACCAGCCATCATGGGTTTAGTCTGGGCTGGCGGCGACGCTTGCAGCGCGGGTAGCTAGCCCCGCTACAATTCCCCGCTCCCAGGACTAAGAAAGTAGATTCCGCCCGGGTCGGAACGGCCCGGTGCCCCGGTAACCGTCCGCAGGAACCTGGATCCCCTGTGCACAAGAATTCCCATGACCATATCTATGACTCTACCTCATAGATTTACTTCCTAGCCAATGTTAAAGAACATCATATACGAAACTGCTTTACTGTACTATCAAAATCAACCAACAGTTATATGAAATAACATGCAGCAGTTTATAGAAGAACACTTTAAAACTTATTGAAGAGTACTTTGAACTATCAATAAATGCCAACCCATTAAACATCCAACGACCATGCATGCATCAATGAATTTATGCAAGGTTTTTATATGACAAGCAATGGGTGTTCCAAGCCTACTTCTTATCTTATCTTGTTATCCAACTTATTACTTAAGTGGTGTCGTTTGATTGAATGCACAACTGAGTCGATTTTATTATGAACGGAGCCCTTGGAAAGAAGGTGCTTATCGAAATAGAGCCACTCACACAGTCGGTTGTATAGGAAGAAGGAGCAGAGATCCCTAAGACTCCGCTCGCGCGTCGTCTACACGATCACCTGCACCCACCAACGGATGATCAGTACCTCCTACTTCGGTCTCCAAGGCTCGATACGAAATGCGAAATCCTAAGAACGAAAACAATGAAATCCATTGAAACCGTTCAAGAAAACGCAAGTCCTAAAACCAACAAGTTCGCAACCAAGCGGCAATCGAAAACGGGCAAGGAAAACCAACACAACGGAAAGGCCTCTCTCTACTCTGCCGCCGAGTCCTTCCTTGAGGCACGATCCATTGACTATGGGACCTGATTCCGAAGAAACCAATCCATAACGAGGAAAGGATCTTGATTCAATCTGTCCCGTTCGGACGGTCGTAAGTATTTCTTGGCCGCGCTCCCCGAGCAGGGGGAACGGGATGAACGGGTCGTTACACCCCGGAAGACTACTACGTAGTCGTTCCGTGCCTGAATGAACCTGCAAGTATTCGGGACCGTTAGGTCACCAAGGCAATTCCTTAACCAGGGAATTTGCACCATGACTGAATAAATCACTGAATCACAGCTCGTGGAGCAAACTACTGAATCAACTGGCTTGGCAAGCCCTACTGAATCACTGAATCCTGCCTCAACAAGTTCTGTATATATACTACATCGAACTCGTTCCATACCGGACTTGTTCAATATATACATATACTGCATCGAACTTGTTCCTGTACCAGACCGAGACCCTGACCTGCATGTCGCGGACAACTCGAAAATGAGGTATAGTTCCACGGACGGTCACCGGGGCACTGGGACCGTTTCGATCCGGATGGAACTGCACGATAGTCTACTGCATCTGGACAGGATGGTCTGCAACCACCACTGCATCTTTGTTGCTTACCATCCTCGTTCAAGACTATAACGAGCTGCACGATAGTCTACTGCATCTGGACATGATGGTCTGCAACCACCACTGCATCTTTGTTGCTTTTCTTCCTTGTTCAAGACTATAACTGGTCCTTTATGGCTATGCCAGCGACTCATGTTCATATAGATAAGTCATCATCGCTTAGCGGCTATCCGCGTACGAGTCACTGCATCGCATTAATGAACAACTGAACACCTGAACGATCATGTTAAAACGACCCTCGTGTTTGCATATGTCATGCCTCCTGAATGCTTATACTTGCCCGTGCTTGAATTAATCATGTTTGCCTTGGACAGGGAAGGAGAAATGGTAAGTTGGTAAGTCTCGCCGTGTTTCCTCAAACATCGCACGGCGCACTGCCCGACACATTAGGCTATTCAATGTTTGTATGAAACTGATCCTAAGGCAACTAGAAAGACAACTCAATAGTTGTGCACGGAACCTGTATTACGTGTTTGGATTTGTCGAGCGGGCGAGTAGCTTCCCCACCAGTGCATTCAATGTACTGATAATCTACCAGTTTGTATGCAGGGTGCGGGAGAACCTCGTTTGGTGCGGACGCCTCCTTCGTACGTGCTAAGGCGTGGAGATCACTCCGAAGCAACGGTGCGTCCGGGACTGAAGCACATATACAAGACATAAGTTGTGAACATCGCCTGAACATCGCCTGTGCAAATTATTACACAATTGTAGCCACTTGGCACGCTTTATTGTTTTAGAGAGAGAGGCTTGAGCGACTTGTAATCTCGGCTATACGCCGCCTGAAACACTTGTTCATATCAATAAAAGAGCTTGCTTTACTTTAACCTGTGTTTCAATGCTTCCGCTATATTGTCGACTCAGTGAACCTGTTACCGATCGCCTGTGCGTTCATGACTCCGCTGCACTCGGACAATCTGTGCGACTCTGTGGCTTAGAACTCTTGCCGCCAGCCAATGAATCATGGCCTTGCACGGGCGTAGCTCACGCTCGTGCGGCATCACGTCCGGATGGGTTAAGCGATCGTTCCGCGGGAGCGCTGGCGAGGGTGATTCCCGCCTAGCGGGAACGGCCGATTGCCTGCGGAAGATCGGGGCGTGACACATGTCAGCCAATATCTCCGTGGATTGCCTAACTCTGAAGGAAAAAATGTGCCGACTTGGTGAGTCGGTCCACGATAACCCAAACTGCATCCTTCCCGCTATGGGTCCTCAGAAATCCCATGACGAAGTCCATGGTAATGTGCTCCCACTTCCACTCAGGAATGGGAAGCGACTGCAATAGTCCGACAATCCTCTGATATTCGGCCTTGACATGATGACTGACCAAACATCTTGCCACGAATCTCGCCATCTCCCTCTTCATCCTATGCCACCAGTAGTGTTGTTTTAAATCTCGGTACATCTTCGTACCCCCAGGATGAATAGAATAAATTGAACTATGGACCTCGGTCATCAACTTCTGGCGTAGCTCGCCACTCAGAACATATAGGTGATCTCCATACCTCAACGTTCCATCTTCGTGAATCTGGAGTCCCGTCTGCATTCGGCCTCTGTCCTCTCTCGCAGTCTCCGAAATCTCGCATCGGTAGGCAAGGCTGCCTTGATCCTCTCAACCAATGTAGACTAAACTTCTAGACTGGCCATCTGTCCATCCCTACCTGGCAATACAATCTCTATCCCGAGCTCCTGAAGATCCTCTAACAAATGTTGTTGAGTCATCAAAAAGTATGCCATTGGCTTCCTGCTTAAGGCATCTGCTAAAATATTCGCTTTGCCAGGGTGGTACTGTAACTCAAAATCATAGTCTGTCATCAACTCTAACCAATGCCTCTGTCTCATGTTGAGCTCCTTCTAAGTGTAGACATACTTTAGAATTTTATGATCTGTGTAAATCTTAACCCACTCTCCATAAAGGTAGTGTCGCCATAGCTTTAGTGCAAATATCACCGCAGCTAGCTCTAGATCATGTGTCGGGTAATTCTTATCATTAACCCTCAGCTATCTTGATACGTAAGCTATCACCTTACCGTGCTGCATCAGTACACATCATAGTCTGCTCCCAGATGCATCACTATACACCACAAATCCTCCAGATCCAGAAGGAAGTGTCAGGATCGGTGCTGTCGTCAGACGCTTCTTCAGCTCATCGAAAGTTGTTTGACACTCCTCAGTCCAGATAAACTCCTCGCCTTTACGTGTAAACCGCATCATAGGCGCAACGATCCTTGAATTTTTTTTCATGAACCTCCGATTATATACGGCAAGTCCAAGAAAACTCCTAACCTCCGTAACTGATGTAGGGGTAGGCCACATCTCTACTGCGACGATCTTCTCCGGATCAACTGATAGTCCATCTCCAGTGATTATGTGACCAAGGAAAGGTACCCTATCCAGGAAGAACTCGCACTTGCTGAGCTTGGCATAAAGTGTAAACACCCAATTTTTTTATAAAATTAAAATATAAAATTTAGGGATTTTTCTGTAATTTTTAAATAATTAAAATGAATGCTCTTCAAGGGATAGATATTTTTGTGAACTAAATAAAAATTTAAAATATTATAAAAATTATATTTTTGAGTGTAAAATAAATAATTAGTTATAGTGTAATTTTTCTAAAATTTATTGGGCTAAAAAAATATTTTTAAATAGCTAAAAATATTATTTTTAATTAAACCAGAATAAACCAACATAAACCACCCTGAACCGAACCGAACCCTATATAAACCCAACCCAAACCCCTAGCGGATCGGATCTGGACCCGTACCCGCATCTAAAACTCGACCCGAACCCGACCCGTTATCACCTGCTACAGTATCTAACCGAAACCCCCGATCCCCCCGACTTCTCTCCGCCGTTTCTCCTCCGCCGCAGCCGCCGTCCAACCGCCGACTCATCATTTCCCTAAAATGCCGACTGCTCCGTTCGCCTCCCCGCCGTCGGCCCGACCGTCCACCTCTCCGCCCTCTACTATAAAACCCGACGATCACCACCACCACTTCACCCATCCGCCACACCAAGCTCCCCGCGGCCACCGCCACTACCACAACCCCGACGACTTTGCCATGACCCCGACGGCAACCCGCAGACGAACTCCGATAACCTCCGTCTCCGTCAACAACGACCACGATCGAGCACAGCGACGCCGCCGCCACCGGCGGAGCACCGCCGCGCCGCCCCGTGCATGTATAATCTCAGTCGATACCGACTCCTTGTTCCGTTGAGTATTTCTCTTTCCTCATCGCGTCGATTATCGAACGGCCTGTTGCGACATGTTCGCTGTATGACCCTCTCGAACCCCGTACAATTTGATTGGGATATCGTGTCCTGTGTCGATCGTAAACTGCGATGCAAAAAAAACATAAAAAATATCCCAATTTTGGACTTCGAAAACTGTCCGGAACTAACAAGTTCACGGCCGTTTTACGTCCAACCTGTTTAATAATTCTAAAATTAACTTGAATAGTAAATTAGACAATATAACCAAGTTTTAAATCCTGTAATTAGTTTATTTTATGGTGTTGTATGTTGTATTTTATTCGCGGGTGAAATTGACCAAAAACTTAGTTTTTAAAACATAAATTCTTCCAAAACCTGGTGTGTTCCGCTAAACGAGGTGACTTCGTCGTGTGCGAATCTTACTAATAGGTGCGCATCGTCAATGCAGACGTGTGCAATTTTGCAAAAGTTGATTTGGATGTGCGTGCACACCAGAATCAACGCGTATCCGTCGAAATTATCCCGTATCGGATCTGTTCTGAAACTTATTGTAACTTCGTGTATGCTTGTTGTTTCGCAACAAAACTTGCACCATCGGATTCGTAGCGTTATGCTGGTCCTGTGACCCAAGTTTGGTTTGATTCTGAGAACGTTGACGAAATCCCGTATCGTGGGCCCCACAGCTCTACTTGACTGGAAATTTTGTGATCGGCTCATCGAAATCCAGTTCTGGATATTCTGTTGGGTTCGTATCATTGTTTTGAACTTGTAGACACTAAGTTTGACGAATTTGGAGAATTTTATCTCTGACACATTTTTCGGTGCGAAGTAGGCCACATGTGGACCCCGCTTTGACCAGAAACTGTCAATTTTGCCCCTGTGTCCAAATTAGATTTTTGGGTAGGCAATCCTAGCTATTTTATATCTTCTAAGAATGATGGTAGTGTTTATTTTAGTATCCGGAGGAGTACCTGAAGATCTCGCTGTGACCGAAGCAATTGGAGGAATTCAAACCCCAGGCAAGTATACCTTGCCAAACTTGCAGTAATTGCTTCATATTATTCTCTTGATTTATTTATGTGATGTATCTGTTTAACCTAGGACTGTGAGATATTTCTTAGCGTCCGAATAAGATTTGGGTGTCGACGCCATACGCATAGTCGTGTAACGTCACTTAGAGAATCGATATTGCGATCCTATATATTTTTCGTGCTTGCTTTATCAAGTACGTCATACCATAGGATACCTGACACTATTCATGTAACCGAATCTTCCTGAGATATTCATGGTGATTTTGTATAGGTTACAGGAATCGTGACATTGATCTTACATATGCATAGCTATCATTATGACTCGTTGCATTAGTTAGAGGTCATGATCTTGCGTGTTATGGACGTGAGGTTACATTAGGTGGGGAGAGTCTTAACATACTAAATGCTGATTATATTATATATATATAGTTATTCTGGAGGTGCCTTAGACTCTGACCAGAGCTATGGCACATGCAATGGCCCTTCGAGATATAAAATGCTGCTATGGGTTTCCTCGACACAGAGCCTATAGTAGTTTCATCCTAAGTATGATTAATGCTCTCTTTTGCATATCACATAGTTAGTTACATAGTTTGTCCTATTGATACATTTTATATACTGCACTTATTTGGTTTGAGTTATTCTTGTACCTTGCTATATCCCCTGAGGACCTGGATCAAGATTATGTCCCCAGGTATAGCAGAGGAGATCTACCCAGAGGTATATGGGACAGGAGCAGACGCTGGAGCAATACCAATACCAGAGGACGAGGTGATGCCAGAAGATTTCTCCTGAGTATTTGCTTTATATACTCAGTCATTTCTGTTCTTGATACTCTATTTCATGTCTCGTGGGTTTCTGTATTAAACTATTATCGGGTTGTTCCCTGAGATATTTTATTGAGATTTATTGATTTATATTTCAACTTGATTATTCTGATATTTGAACTGTGATTATCTTCTGTGGATGAGATTAGAGTTAGATTGTGACATGTATCGTAGACCTTTATTATTGTTTTATAGCTTAAGTACACTCTAATAGATCCATTAAATTGGGTTTGCCCATTGGAGGGTGCTGCTGGCCATTGCCACGTGTCTAGTCCCTCGATATTTTGGGACTGGGGCATGACTTAAAGCCTCTCCTGCCTCAGCGTCTCTAACACGATTCTGAGATACTCCTCGTGCTCCTGTTGGCTCTTGGAATATACCAAGATGTCGTTGATAAATACCACCATGAACTTATCCAAGTACTGGTGGAAAATCTTGTTCATCAGGCTTATAAATACTGCTGGCGCATTGGTTAAACCAAACGGCATGACTAGAAACTCATAGTGGCCATACTTTGTCTGAAAAGCTGTCTTTGGAATTTCCTCCTTTTTTACCTTGATCTGATGATAGCCGAATCTGAGATTGATCTTCGAGAATACATATGCGCTACTCAGTTGATTAAAAAAATTGTCGATGCATGGCAGAGGGTACTTGTTCTTTATCGTTACAGCATTTAGCGCCCTGTAATCGATACACAAACATATCGTCCCGTCCTTCTCCCCATGGAGAAATACTAGCCCGAATGAAACCCTTGTCTAAGAGATCATCTACCTGGACCTTCAACTCAACCAGCTCTTTTGGTGCTAGTCTGTAGACGGGGTAAGTAACTGGCTTGGCTCCGGGTGTCAACTCTATAGTAAACTCTATCTCTCTGTCAGGTGGAATGCTTGAAAGATCCTCGAGAAATACATCCTCAAACTCTGATATAATACGGGGGTACACCGGTTCACCTTTATAATATGTGCCGCTAAGGTAGGTTGGATACCATGCTCTCAGGCTCCCCGAAGAAACTCAAACTCAGGGTGATCTGGTGGTCTAAATATAACACATCCACGTCGACAATCTAGCGTCACATGGTATTGGCTCAACCAATCCATGCCTAGGACAATGACATAGTCTGGAATGGAGAAGACTAGAAATTGGGCACTCATCTCTCGCCCGCAAACAACTACTGAACATGATCTACAAGTATCGCTAACCGTTACTATTCTACCTCCCGTAAGAATCTTCTTAATCTTCGGAAGGGGTGCAGTTGCTATTCTATGGGTCGCCATGAAACTAGCAGCTATGAAAGAGTGTGTGGCACCAGAATTAAATAATGCTACGGCTGGTAATTAAGCTACTAGAATAGTGACTGCGATCACCTCTCCAGCGGTCTCTGCCTCCTCAATGGTCATCGCAAAGGCCTAGCCCTGTTCTAGTGCTGGTGCCCTTAACTGCTGACGAGCCTGCTGGAAATGAACTGCCTGCGGGGCCAAAGGTGGCCTCCTCTGAATTCCTCCTGATACTGGTGGTCGTATCGCCCCAACTCCTGCGTAGGGCGGCCTTGGTCATGGAAAGACTGGCCCGGGGGGCTGCTGGTAGGACCTCTGTGCTGGTAAGCTGGTCGATGAACCATTGGTACTGGAATCCTCTGCTCTGGGCAATCCCGAACTTCATGCTGGTCAGATCCATATCTCATGCATACTCCCAACCTCCGTCGATAATCCCTCAACATGTGTCCCCTCTTTTCGCAGTAATGGCAAGTGGGAATCACTGGTCCCTGCAAGGGTGCTGCTATCTGCTGCTGTGGTACCATGGGACATTTTGCAGGTCCTCCCTGCAGCGCTCGAACTGACGATAATGAAGCATAAGAGCGCTTCAGACTGGCCTCCATCTTGTTGATACGATCCTGGCGTCGGACTGCTAACAGAACCTCGGAGTAGGAGGTGGGGGCTATAGATCTAATAAATCTCTGTGTCCTAAAACTCAGGCCTTCATAGAACTTCTTGGCCTTCTTCTTCTCAGTTGGAATCAAGTACGGGGCAAAACGGCTTAAACGGAGGAACTCAGCATTGTACTCCTCAATGGTCAAACTGCCCTGCCTGAGGTTTTAGAACCTGTCTCGAAGTTCCACACTGGCAGTGGAAGGAATAAATATCTTCTTGAAGAGCCTAGAGAACTCCTCCAAAGTGACCCGATCGGGCCCTAAATGCTCCTCCTCTGAAAGCCACTAGTGATGAGCATTGCCGGTAAGCTGCATCATGACAACGGTCATCCATTTATGTCTTGGGAGTTCGGTGGCCTCCAACTGGTGTTGAATATTGGTAAGCCATACGTGTACCTCCGTCGGCTCCTCTGTGCCAGCAAATGGAAATGGTATCATACGATGGAAGTCTATGACAGACCCCCTCGTCGACTGGCGAGCTGGTGGTGACTCCTGTCCAAAAGCCATCACAATACTCTCTCTCAAAGACTCAGCCTGGCATTGCTGGACCTGCTGCTGAGTCTGTTGTTGGACCTGCTATTGGGCCTGCATTATAGCGTTGACCATCTGGAACATCTGCGGCCCGTCCATGGGTTTCCCTAGTGGGAAAGGCATGTATGGCATCTGTGGAAGAATTGGAGGTGGTGGGGGCAACTGTTGCTCCTCCTGTCTTGCGGTCCGCTAGCCCTCATGATCTGCCCGGTATAGAGACTGGTGCCCATCTGAAGGCACCTCTGGCTGCCCAGATGACTATCCCTGGGGAGCTGGGGTCAACATAAGAACTTGCCCCGGTGCCGGTTCCCCTGATGACCCGACGTCACGGGGGACATCGCCCGGCTGTGCTACACGTCCGCTATGGAGATTCATAACTCTGAAAAGAAGTCATGTTTAAGATCAATATTTTGAAATTAAACATGATACATATTTGGCAAAATAAAATCGAAATAGAGGCCTTATGTGAAGTACTCAAGCATGTAGATGAGATCCTAATATCTAATCCTAATTGCAGGCTCGCTTGGCACAGTCAGGTAACCAAGAAGATTTAATTTGGACCTACATGGGCCACCACAAAAACTATGTCACGCCCCAACTCCTAATGTAAGGAACTGGGCCACATGGCATTGGCTAGCGGGTATACTTCGATGGGCATCATAATCTAATGCACCCGTTGGAGTGCACCTAAGTTATAAAGTACAATGATATAACCCAACATTTAAACATAAGTAATATAACTAATCTCATCCACAGACATAAGAATATGAAACACATAGAGAAAACAAGTCTACTAATATGAAAAAGGAAAATAAGTCTGGAAATGTATCAAATACAATACGGATAGAGTCACACGGGGACAAACCCGCTAATACAAGTACTGAATGAAAGGAAGAAATAAGATAACTAGGGCCGATATCTGCAAACTAGATGATGATACCGGACCCAAGGTGAAGTCACTACCTGTGATCAAGCGAAGTCCTTGGGAAGGATCTCGTCCTCTGCTACAAATCCTGCTCCTGGATATACACCCAGTCCGTACTCCTCCAGGTAGTCCTTCTCGCCTATTCCTGGAAGAAAACCAGGTCCTCAGAGGGACGTAACAAGGTACAAAAATAGCATGCCATAGTAAAACAAAAATAAAATATGTGATACGCCGGTGTAATATAGAATAACCACCTAAGTGAGATACAACTTGAAGATAATGTTCGACACATGGGCTTTCCAAATATAAATTCGTAGCTCCGAGGCACAGAGATACACTGTACGTACCCGTAGCTCTGAGCACAGAGACACACAATAAGTAAGTACTATGACTCTGGATACATGATCTCTACATGCGAAGTAGCCCAAGCGTCTAGTAACTGTCTTTCCCTCCCAATGCGGTCAACGAGACACATCCGCAGCTCACTGAGCATGAACCTCTATCTAAACAGTCTCGTCATACTGAAGTAACTAGCACCAATCACGATCCTATAGTCATCACAGGTTCCGGTCATGCTGACACTATCAGGATACATGAAGGCTGGCACGATGACAGTGTCTGAATGTGTCCTAGGGTTCCGATGTAACCAAGTAGGTACATAAAGGTATCGAGAAACATCTAACAATCGATAGTAGATGTTACCAACGAACGTCTGTACCCAGATATGATCCGGACGCTAAGTAACAATTTCGATCCAAAGTGCACACAATATATAGATAAAATAAATAAGGAAAAATGGAACTGAGTTACAGAATGGCAAGGTACACTTGCGTGGATCCGGATGCTGAAAGCGGGGCTCCGGTACAACGTCCAAATCCGAGGATCCCAAAGTACATAGAGATGATATATAAATTAATTAATAATCTAGCTCGAAACTATCTAAAATATGAGATGACATCATGAACTAACATACGTTTTTGTCTTAGTTACAAAACTCACGTCTAAGGTACTAACTAGAGGGTTGACCAAAGTTGACTAGAAAAACGTTATGATAAATACGAATCATCAAATAGCATAACGTCCTCAAATAATATCCTCAAACACTAGTATTCATCAAGTGTGATTTCGGTCATCTATAAATAATGTTTATCCTTGACCCATGTCATCTATGTAATCATAGACATAAGTGCATAAAACCCAAATTAGTGGTCACCCCTAAATATGCATAATGTTCACATACTCATCCTCAATCATACCATCATCACTACCAAATAAAATTACATTGGTACAACACTATCGAGTCTATACATGCAAAAATACTCAAGTCTGAATTTATATTCTAATCATGTCATGATCCCAAACACTAAACCAATAACGCATATTATGTTTACATTAATCAAATATGTATTTAATTAAACATGGGCTAATCATCGACCAAACTTCTCTAACTCACTACAATGCTCATTAATCAAAACACGTATATGACCTAGTATTCAAGAGTGGGGAAGAAGAAATGAATAATGAAGAAGAAGGAAAAAATGTTACCAAGGGGGTGGCAGCGGGTGGTGGCAACGGTGTTGCTGCGGCAGCTGTCGGTGGTGCTGCGGCTGCTGTCGGTGGTGGTGATGGTAGTGGGGTCGTGGGGGTGAGAATGGTGATGGAGGTGGCAACGGCGGTTGACGGTGGTGGTGATGCTGTGTTGGTGTCGAACGGGGGGGGAGATGGTGGTGGTTGCTGGTAGTGGTGGTGTCGTGGTGGTGGTGGTGGTGGTGGAAGCTGATGGTGGCAACAATGGTGGTGTTGGCGTGATGAAGGTGGTGGTGGCAGTTGTTGTGTCGGCTGAAGGGGGGTGGTCCGGTGGTGATGTTGTTGGCTGTGGTGGAGGTGAGGTAAGGAAGAAGAAGAAGAAAATGGAGGTGAAGAAGAAGAAGAAGAATGGAGAGGAGGAGGAGGAGGAGGAGAAGAAGAAGAAGAAGAGTGGGAAGGAGTTCGACTGTGAGAGAGGGAGGGGAGGAGAGAGAGTGAGGTGAGTGAAGAATGGGTTTTTTAGGGATTAGGTCCGACCACATGGGGATGGGGGTGTGTGTGTTAAAATGGGGAATGATTGGTTGTGATAGGGGGAGATTGGATCAAGTAGCATGAGTGAATAGTACTATGCAACGGTGAGAGAGAGAGAGAGAGAGAGAGAGAGAGAGAGGGGTGACCGGTCACATGATCCAAATAGGGTTTCTCCATTTAATTTGCACCAATAGGAGTTTGACACCTAGCAACCCCTTTGCATTTAAGTCCCTTAAAATTTGGGGTTTACAAATGAAGGAGAAAGAGTGAGAATTTGATGTGAAAATTGGTCTTTGGTATTTTATAGGATGGAGAGGATGTTGGGTATTTTGTATGAGCCTCATGATTGGGTGTGAGGGTTAAGTTGGGGTTAGGTTAAGCCAATTTAAATAAAAGTTGTGTCATAGGTATTCTTAAATAAAATGGGAGTACATGGGATATCAATTGTGACACAAATGTCATGGACGGTGTATGCTTGGTATCAGTCTTGGAACCTTAAATTGGTTAGGCAACACGGGTTGAGTTTGTGTCCCAAAATCGATGGCAACGACATAGGTACAAGACATAGGATTAAAGAATTATTTTTTGTGACTGGAAAGTTGTGCAATTAAAATAGAGCACAAGGGAGTATGTGTAGCGCCCCGCTCCGCGTAGGCGCTATGTACAAGTGATATCACCTTGATTGCTCGAACGGAAGTCTTCTCGGAGAGTTCTCGACCGATTGATCAATGTGAGTGGACAGAACTGCATTCTTTGATTCTTACACGACTTAATAATGAATCTGAGTTTTTGAATGCTTGTTTGCTCAGAAGATTGTTTCATAAGAAGAATGATAGAACCGACTCAGTATGCTAATAAGAGAACTCACATAGCTTGTCATTGAAACGAATCCGTCTGTTTGCTTGCCTAACTAAGAGAATATGAATGCTTATCAGAAATGAGAAATAACTATTGCCATGCTAAGAGTATAAGAAATGTTGCATGCTTAGAAATACTGGCACAACTATTGAACGAACCTTTGCTATGCTAAGAAGATAAGTAAATGAATCGCTTGAGTATGTCCCTTTGAATATGCTAAGAATGAGATAGTTATTGCATGTTAGATATGAATCAATCTTGCTTGCCATTATATGTTTCGCTTGTCTGTTTGCTATATCGAACTGCTATAAGTGAAAATGTGTGAAAGCAGTGACTAATAGTACGCCCTGAAGATACGGCCCACAAGGGTCTAGTGGGGTGTGCTATTAGATATGTGATAAGATGTGCTTCGTTTTGATAAGATGTGCTTTGTTTGATAAGATGTGTTCTGCTAAGACCGTATATGTTTTGCGTGATCATTGTTTTGCTTGAATTGTGTGTTCATGACATTGTATTTGGTCTCAGACAACTTGTGCACAAGGTCTTGTCTCTCGAACGATTCCTGGGGTACTGGAAATCGCTCGGTCCGGAAGAGATTTTTGGATCGCCCTGAGGTGTACGGCTCGCAAGGGTCTAGTGGGGCGATATGTCTATTAGTGTTGTGCGGAACCCATGATGTCACAGCTGCTTGCACTCGGGTGTGTTGGTGCAGAGCTGAACCATGAGTCACAGCTGTCGACACCCATGCGTGCTAGTGAAGAGCTGAACCTTGGGCAATTGCTGCTAATCATGGGGCAACCCATGGACCGTCATATAGATAGGGCACATGCTAGGTTTACCTTCTTGCATACCTATCGATTGATGACACCAGAGATTGATACATAAGTTATTGAATGTGCAAATTGTGGCTAACTTATGTGTTTGCTGCAGGGATAACCGTTCGGCTATGGGGTAAGAAATATGAGTTTATACATAAGCCTGCTTGTTCATTTGGTCTGCATCGTAGAGATTATCTGTTAGTGCTTCATGTATTGCATCGGTCAGACAATGACTATTAGTGCAGAGCTGAACCTCGGTCACAGCTGCTAATAGTATCAGAATGTGAGTCATTGGTTAGCTGGATTACCGCTACTGATCCTGAGTTTCTCGGGGACCGAAATCATATAGATGTGTTGCCTTAAATTCTTGAATGAATGATAGTCCACTTGATATGTTTGCCTTGATTCGATATGTTCATTCTGCCAGATAAACTTTGCCCCAAGAGTTAGTTTTGATGCACAATACATGCCGCGCACTACACGATAGAGCACTGTCCCGATCGTATGCTTATTGTTTGAATATGCAAAACTGTTTCAAAGGTATGTTTTCAAAAGATGTAATCTGACTATAGTCCTGAGCTGCATGAAATAAACTTAAGTAAAACTAGCAAGATCACTAGTAATGTAATGTTTTGCCACATGATTACTTAGTGTGGGTTTCAGGGGGTGTAGCTTCTGTTCAGTTGTTTTATCTCACCAGTACTTGTATAAAGTGCTGACCCACCAACAGTTTGCTTGTTCTCAGGTGCCTGATCGTCCGAGGAAGCGATAGCCGTGCCTCATCCCAAGGAACCGAAAATCTGGAGTCGATGCCTGGAGCCGCATCGAGTTATGCCTGCTTTGAGTTGCTTTTATATAGAGGGACATAATGTATGGAACGGTGTCATTGTAATCGAGAGATAGAGTGCTTGAGCGAATTGTAACCTCGGCCTCGCGCCGCTTGTAACACTTCTGTTTATCAATAAAAGAGCATGTTTTCTTATGCCATTGTGTTCTTTACTTTTCTACAATGTTATGTGCCGCTGCTTCAGTATTGAATAGCTTACTTGCCCTTGTTCAAAGCTTTGGCCTTGTGCAAGCGCATTTTAGGCTTGCACGGCATCACGCTCGTGCGAGGATGATCGGATCCGTAGGGACCAAAGCGAGGATGAACGGCCCTACGGGACCGGGGCGTGACAGTATGTTTGTGAGTGACAGAAATGTCCAGTGCCTAGGTTGGCTTGTCAGGTCAAGAGTGTAAAGATTTGTTGGAAAGTAAAGGCTATTGTTGTGCTCCAATTATTGTAGCAACGATAAGGTCCACCAAGAGTTTAGAATTTAAGAACCAGTCTACATAATCCCTAATTTCTAATTGTTAACCAACCTGAAGCTAAACCAAAATTCTCACCATATCCAGTCTACCTAAAAATTTGTTGAGGGGGTTTACAACTCCCTATGTGCACAAGTCAATAAAAGATGAATCTTATATTAAGATACACATTTGGGTTCCCACATGAATGTGAGACTATTCTCTAGAATTCAAATTCAAAATTCCAACAAATTACATATATATACTATGTTTTCGTTATACTAATCATAAATTTCTTAGATTCCAAAGTAGCATCTAACCATTTTCTACTCTCACCAATCAATAAAATATTATCATCAAATATCATACACTGTGGAACCTCCTCCCCAGTATGCCTAGTAACTTCATTCATAACTATTGTAAAAAGACAAATATTCAATGCTAATCCCTGGGCCACGTTTGGTTCGCGGAATCAGGGCCCTGGATCAGGAAAATTATTCATTTTATGTGTTTGGATACCTAAGAAAAGTAGCTGAAAAAGAAAATAATTTCAAAAAAAAAATAGGGAAGAAAAATAATTCCTCCACCCACCCCTAGGATTGACTTTTCCACTCCAAGGAATTCACTTTCCCTTTTGGCATTTTCAAACACCAAAAAAAAAAATCGATAGAAATTAAAAAATTTCAAAGAAAAGGAAAGAACAAAGACCACTCCAAGGAATTCACTTTTCCTTTTGGCCTTTCCAAACACGGAAAAAAGAAGAAGGACGAATTGATTTCATTTTCTTTCCTTTCCGCTAGCGAAACTAGTTTTTGATGTAACCCAGTGGGACTGGGGGAATGGGGACAAATTAATCTCTCCTAAACAAAAATAGACATAACTAATTAAGCAATAAGTAGCCATAATTAGTTTTGCAATCTCTGAGTATGACCTTTCATCCATAGTTATGGAGCTTGCATGAGAATTGGTCAATACCTTGAATCAATGCATTGATAAGCCGGTAGAAGTATATATGGATTGATCGGCCTCTTGTTGGAAAAAATCTTTCGCTTTTTGCTGGATAATAATGAGGGGCCAAGAATTCTTAGAGACTGGGAAATGGTTGCATTATGCTGTCATCATGGTACATTTTTTTCCTTTCTCGTTGCGGACCTGATGAATGCAGGGCAGGGCAGCTATATATTAGGAGACTTTCGTGTTCCCATAGATGTTGATAGACAAGAGTTGACGACTGATCAAAGGCTGAAATTACCATATCGATCTCTGTATGTTACATGTGGCAGCAGAACGAGACTTTGTGGTGGTTAAATATTTTGCTCAGTCACGGAGTGAGTGATGATGACGACTGTGATATATTCTACGTCGGTGGTTGGTTGATCGATCGGGTAAAATGGATTATCATGCATGCTAATACTGTGATGGTCAAAAAGAAGAAATAGATGAAGGAAAGAAAAAAGTACTCTTGAGGTTGAGGTTGTTGCCGACACAAGTAAAACAACCACGAAGAAGAAGCAGGCGCTCGCTCGCTTGACAGGTCTATTATTATGGCATTATCGGACAAGCTAGCTATTACCGGTATGTAGTACATACAGTTCTCAAGTTGGATACATGCTCCTTTCAGACTTATTAATGCATGGCCCTTCCATTGTGTACTTACTTGCTAAATCAGAGCCACTACTGTACCTTTCAACTATTTATGCTTTGCCCACTTCTATACATTAATGCTTAGTAAGACAGGATAAGAGTCATTAACTCTTATTTTTAAGTGAGCCATACCATCTAGATTTCTACATGTACCAATATTAATATTAATTTAAATTTTAATTTTAATAATAAAATTAAAATTAAAAAATTAATATTAAAATTAATATATATATATGTATTTTTTTCAAATTACTTAATTTTTAATGGTCCATGTGGGAGTCCACGTGGCATGACTCATTTAAGAATATGAATCAATGGCTCATTTTCGAAGCAGGTCTTTATCCCCTGACATTCACAGGTAATACTTTCACTTGGTGCAATATGCAGGAGGGACCCCTGAGACCGAGATCACGCCTGGACAGAGCTCTTGTTGACCGAAGGTGGGAAGACATGGTGCACTCCTCTCACGTGACGCACCTTAACTCCACAGAATCGGATCACGCCCCCCTTCTCATCGAGCTTCATTCCCCGGGTTTGGTGGCAGCCAGACCTTTCAAATTTCTCGACTTATGGACCAAGCATGAAGGGTTCTTATAGGAGGTTAAGAGGGCCTGGGCTTCAGTTTCCAACGACAATCCTCTTGTGCAGATCTCCCTGCGTCTCAAGGAGACCTGTAAAGCCTTATCCAGATGGAGCAAGGACATTTTCGGGGACATTTTTCAAGCTGCTCGGCAGGCGGAGGATGACGTCGACAGGGCGGAAGATAAGTTCGTGGCGGACGATAGGAAAAGTAATAGATCATCTCTCAATAAGGCGATAGCTCTGCTCAAGCAACGTCTTGGCATAGAGGAAGACTTTTGGAAGCAAAAAATGAGGGTACTTTGGGACACAGAGGGAGACAAGACACCAAATATTTTCACGCTTGTGTGAGGGGAAGAAGAAGGCAATTATTCTTACCTAAATCATTTACGAGCAAGGTATCTGTTTGAACAAGCAGTATGTCGACATTCAACGGGAGGCCTGCAGGTTTTATTCTTCTCTGTTCTCGAAGGGAGAGTGTATTACGATGAGGATTTCTTAAAGGCTATTCCTTCCATGGTTTCGGAGGAGGAGAATGCGGGGCTGCTGACTCTGCCAACAGAGGAAGAGGTAAGAACATTCGTCTGGTCATTACGGAAAGATAGTGCCTCAGGGCCATACGGATTCACAGGGACCTTTTATCGACATTGCTGGGATGTAGTGGGAAGAGATGTGGTTGAAGCCTCGATTGCATTCTTTCAGGGGTTGGAATATCGAAGGGCAGTGTCGAGTGCTTCCTTGGTATTGATCCCGAAGTCAGACAACATGTCTTCGTTAGCCGACTTCCGCCCTCTGAGCATGTGTACCTTCCTGAACAAGATAATATCTAAACTCATAGCCAACAGAATGTCGGGGATCCTTCCGAAAATTATATCCTTCGAGTAGAGCAGTTTTGTGAGGGGAAGAGACATCCAGGACAATATTATGTTAGCTCATGAGCTTATTAGTTGCTTAAAAATCCAGACATAGGTGAGAACATAGCCATTAAATTAGACATGGAAAAAGCGTATGATAGATTGGACTCGCAGTTCGTGATTTGGATTTTAAGGGTGTTTGGATTCGCAGAGGCTTGGATAGACATCATATGGAGATCTGTATCAAACTGTTGGTTCTCTCCAATAATCAATGGTCAGTCGGCATGCTTCTTTAAATCACAGCGCAAGGTTAGACAAGGAGACACTCTCTCTCCAGTGATATTCATTATAGAGGTGGAGGACTTAAGCAGGAACCTTAATCTGATGGGGATTATCCCTAGGTTCAAACACTTTCACACGGCAAGCGGGTGCCCGATCATCACTCACTTGGCCTACGCATATGACGTGCTCATTTTTTCAGCCGAAGATGTTGGCTCAGTATCGGTGGTGGCGAAGGTGTTGAACAGATTTATACGCACTTCAGGGCAGAGGATCAGCGCCAGGAAGAGTGTAGTTTATGTGCACCATACTTCGACGACGGAGAAGAATGAGGAGTACTCCCGGGCCATGGGCTACAAGGTACTCAGCCCACCTTTCGAGTACTAAGGTTGTTCGATGGCATATGGTAGGTGCAACATCCCGATGTACATGTTAGCTGCCTGTAATCCCCCTAAGATTGTGGCTCATAACATCGAGCGTATCTTCATGAAATTCTTCTGGGGACAGAGAAGGATGAGACAAAATAACGTGGGAGAAGTTGGAGGACAATGGCATGCCCGAAGGGAGAAGGGGGTCTAGGGGTGCGGAGGATCTCAGACATCATCGACGCCTTTTCTATGAAGTTATGGTGGAAGTTGAGAACACAACAGTCATTATGGAGTAGATATATAAAGGCCAGGTATTTCTGACAGATTCATCCTAATCAAGCCATTGCCAACATCAAAGCAACTGCGACATGGAGGAGAATCCTTAAAGGAAGATCGTTAGGAGAGCAGTATATATCTCTAATGGTGGGCAATGGAGAGTCCAATTTCCTACATGAAAACTGGACAGGAACAGGAAGGTTAACCACGGTGGGGCCCTTTTCAGGAGAGAAGAGCATAGCTTCCTTGGGGGGTTCGAGAGGGGAATGGGATTGGGTCAGAGTTGAAGCCTTGTTCGGAGCGACGGGAGTTGAGGTGATACGTAGGTCGGCGGCAAGGCTGGGGAACATCCCGAACAAGCTTATGTGGAGTCTGCATCCTGCAAGGAAGTTCTCGGTGACCTAAGTATGGCAATCGGTCAGAGAGAAGCAGCCGACAGACCCGTTGTTTGAAGGTATGTGGGCTTCTTGCATTCCTTTAAAGTGGTCCCTTATTATGTGTGTAGTGCCTTGCTCCGCGTAGGTACTATGTACAAGTGATGTCGCCTTGCTTGCTTGAACGAAAGTCTTCTCGGAGAGTTCTCGACCGATTGATCAAAGTGAGTGGGCAGAACTGCATTATCTGATTCTTGCACGACTTAATAATGAATCTGAGTTTTTGAATGCTTGTTGCTTAAGAAGATTGTTTCATAAGAAGAATGATAGAACCTGCCTCATCATGATTAATAAGAGAACTCACATAGCTTGTCATTGAAATGAATCTGCTTACTTGCCTAACTAGAGAACTGGGAATGCTTGTCTAAATGAGATAGAACCTTGCCATGCTAAGTCCAGAGTATAAGAAATATTGTATTCTTAGTTACACAACACCACTATCGAATGAACCGCTGCCATGCTAATAAGAAAGAGTAAAAGATTGCTTGCACTTATTCTTGATATCGTATGCTAAACTGGAATACTTGAATGCTTGTCCAAAGAGATAGAATTACATGCTAGATTTATAGAACTGTTCTTGCTTGTTACTTGTTATAAGAGTTAGCTTTGCTCGAACATGTTTCTTGATTGCTTGTAAAGAGATAAAACTTGTGAATGGCTTAAACTTGTGAATCTAGACTAATAGTCCGCCCTGAGGCTTAAAAACCTTACTTACAGGAGGGTGTGACTATTAGGCAAGAGTATTGAGAGCTTCGGCCATATCGCTTGATTGATGTGCATTGCTTGCGTGCTTGTTCGTGGTTCATCAGTTGCATGATAGCATATTTATCTAATAGGAGCTTGCATTCATGCATATGGTCAGGACAACTTGTGCACAAGGTAATCTCTCGAGCGTTTCCTGGGGCACTGGGATCGTTCAGCCTAGGAGAGATCTAGATACCCTGAGGCTTAAAAACCTTACTTACGGAGGGGGGGGGGTAGACCCGTCTATTAGTGAGATAGGCTTGTACATCCCAACTGCTAATCCCGTGGAGGGGACCATCATGTAGTTAGGGCGCATGCTAGGCTAGCCTTCTTGCATACCTAACTGTTTGATGCAGAGACGGACAGGAAATAAGAGAACTGTATACATATATGTTTATGCAAATTGTTGCTAACTTGTATGTCTGCTGCAAGGATAGTCGTTCGGCCATGAGTAAGAAATAAAAAGAGTTTATACATATAATCCTGCTTGTTCATTGAAATGTGCATCGTAGAGTTATCTGTCTGTGCATCATGCATTCGCATCGGTCGGACAATGGCTATTAGTGCATAGCTGAACCTTGGTCCCGGCTGCTACTTGTTAGTGAAAAGCAACCAGGTGTCACAGCTGCTAATAGCATTAGAATGTGAGTCATTGGTTAGTTGGATTACCGCTACCGATCCTGAGTTTCTCGGGGACCGTCCTCTGATTGATAGTTCAACTTGTGTGCTTGATTGAATGATAGTTCATAAATGCTGCTTGTCCCTAAGGGTTAGAATATAGTGCACCATACATGCTGCGCACTGCACGATAGAACATTGCCTCTATAGCTTGCTTGTGTGTATTGAATATGCAAAACTGTTTCAAAGCTGTGTTTTTGAAAAGATGTAATCTGACTATAAACCTGAGCTGCATGAAATGAACTTAGATAAAAGTAGAAAGATTACTAGTAATGCAATATTTTGTCACATGATTACTTAGTGTGGGTTTCAGGGGGTGTAGCTTCTGTTCAGTTGTTTTATCTCACTAGTACTTATAAAAGTGCTGACCCACCTGTCATGCCCCGATCTCCCGCAGGCAATCGGCCGTTCCCGCTAGGCGGGAATCACCCTCGCCAGCGCTCCCGCGGAACGATCGCTTAACCCATCCGGGTGTGATGCCGCACGAGCGTGAGCCACGCCCGTGCAAGGCCATAGTTCATTGGCTGGCGGCAAGAGTTCTAAGCCACAGAGTCGCACAGATTGTCCGAGTGCAGCGGAGTCATGTACGCATAGGCGATCGGTAACAGGTTCACTGAGTCGACAAATATAGCGGAAGCATTAAAACACAAGTTAAAGTAAAGCAAGCTCTTTTATTGATATAACTTGTGTTACAGGCGGCGTATAGCCGAGATTACAAGTCGCTCAAGCCTCTCTCTCTGAAACAGTAAAAGTGTGCCAAGTGGCTACAACGGTGGAATGAATGTACAGGCGATGGTCAGGCGACACTCCAACATTATATCTTGTATATGAGCTTCAGTTCCGGACGCACCGTTGCAAGGCTTCAGAGGAAGCTCCTGGCCTTAGCACGCACGAAGGAGGCATCCGCACCGAACTAGGTTCTCCCGCACCCTGCATATCATCTGGTGGATTATCAGTACATTAAACGCACTGGTGGGGAAGCTACTCGCCCGCTCGACAAATCCAAACACGTAATACAGGTTCCGTGCACAACTATTAAGTTGTCTTTCTAGTTGCCTTAGGATCAGTTTCATACAAACATTGAATAGCCTAACGTGTCGGGCAGTGCGCCGTGCGATGTTTGAGGAAACACGGCGAGACTTACCAACTTACCATCTCCTTCCCTGTTCAAGGCAAACATTAAGACAACTTGTTAATTCGAGCAGAGGCATGTATAAACATTCAGGAGGCAAGCATATGCAACAGGAGGGTCGTTTTAACATGATCGTTCAGGTGTTAAGTTGTTTCTTGATGCGATGCAATGACTCGCATGCGGATAGCCGCTAAGCGAGGATGACTTATCTATATGAACATAAGTCGCTGGCATAGCCATGAAGGACCAGATTTGTAGTCTCAGGGTCGAGGATGAAGTGCAAGCAATGAACACGATGGGCATTGCACTTTATCCCGCCGAAACAGACGACTACTGTAGTCTCAGGGTCGAGGATGAAGTGCAAGCATACAGAAACGGAGAGCCTTGCACTTATCCCGCCGAAACAGACGACTACCAGAAGTTCCGTCTAGACCGGGTCGGCCCCAGTGCCCCGGTGACCGCCCGCGGAACGAGATCCGAAGATCACCTTTTATAAGTTGTCCGCGACATGCAAGTCAGGGTCAGGTCAGATACAGAAACAAGTTCATGGCAGAATATATATACGAACAAGTCCGATATGGAACGAGTTCGAAACAGAGTATATATATGAACTTGTTGAGACAGGATTCAGTAGTTTGCTCCTCGAGCTGTAATTCAGGGATTTATTCATTCTTGGTGCAGATTCCCTGGTTCAGAATTTGCCTTGGTGACCTAACGGTCCCGGATACTTGCAGGTTCGTTCAGGCACGGAATGACTACTTAGTAGTCTTCCGGGGTTTGGATAAATACAAGACAACATACAAGCAGACAAGCATGCGTTTCTAAGGAACATAAGCAGGCACGTTCTCGGACCCGAAGGTAAGCCGAGATATGAAACCGTTAAGGGACTTAGCATGCGAGGGTCTGAATATAAGCAGTATTTCATTTCCATGTTCTAGCAAACAATACAGGTTGGGATTATTCCCTTAGCTAGGTGCGTTGGATTTATTAGCATGCAGGGGGTGAATCACCTAGCGACTAGCATGAATATTCCAGATTTTATGTGTGCTGGCTAAGCAAAGACAAGTTCACCATAGCCACCCACCTTAGCGATGATTCGCCTCGGTAGAGCGATACGTCTGAGCGAGCCTCTGAAAGTCCTAGCCGGATTCCTGTAGGGACAAGTCTGGATATCCTTTGCTTCTTCTTTGAGGCAAAGCGGGTCGGGACAGTTGCACTTTTGCCGTTTGAGATGGTAGTCCGCTAGAACGGAACGGGGTGTTACATCCTACCCAACTTAGAAAAAGTCTCGTCCTCGAGACTTACTAAGGACAAGCAGTAATCTAGGGTTGAGGCAATCCTAGACAAGTCGTTTGTACTTGTTCATTTGGATATTCACTTGCACAAGCGTCGAAATTAGCATATCGCTTAGACTGGATCGTGCGCACCTTCGACATGCATTTCTAGTGTGAGCACGTCAACCAGCTTAGTGATAGCGAAGTCTCAGCACTCGAGTTTCACCTTTTCTTAAGTCTTGGATGGTGCACTAGTTCAAGGCGTCCCTCGAATAGATGCATTCAACCAAACTTAGGGTTAGTGAAAATCGGACAAGCTACTAGCGATAATCTCAAGGGTTCGCACAGGTTGGCACAAAGGCCACTCGCAGCATACAACCAGACAAGCAAGCATATCATTCAAAACGTATTTTGAAAATATTTAGACTTATTGTTGGAACATCCCATCGAGGCATTGAGAGAGAGCGCGCACATAAACCATGAACGAGCTTTCGAAACAGAGATATCGAATCGAAGTCCAAAGGCGTAGAAGCCAGGCTCTGATACCATTCTGTCACGCCCCGATCTCCCGCAAGCAATCGGCCGTTCCCGCTAGGCGGGAATCACCCTCGCCAGCGCTCCCGCGGAACGATCGCTTAACCCATCCGGGCGTGATGCCGCACGAGCGTGAGCCACGCCCGTGCAAGGCCATGGTTCATTGGCTGGCGGCAAGAGTTCTAAGCCACAGAGTCGCACAGATTGTCCGAGTGCAGCGGAGTCATGTACGCATAGGCGATCGATAACAGGTTCACTGAGTCGACAAATATAGCGGAAGCATTAAAACACAAGTTGAAGTAAAGCAAGCTCTTTTATTGATATAACTTGTGTTACAGGCGGCGTATAGCCGAGATTACAAGTCGCTCAAGCCTCTCTCTCTGAAACAGTAAAAGCGTGCCAAGTGGCTACAACGGTGGAATGAATGTACAGGCGATGGTCAGGCGACGCTCCAACATTATATCTTGTATATGAGCTTCAGTTCCGGACGCACCGTTGCAAGGCTTCAGAGGAAGCTCCTGGCCTTAGCACGCACGAAGGAGGCATCCGCACCGAACGAGGTTCTCCCGCACCCTGCATATCATCTGGTGGATTATCAGTACATTGAACGCACTGGTGGGGAAGCTACTCGCCCGCTCGACAAATCCAAACACGTAATACAGGTTCCGTGCACAACTATTAAGTTGTCTTTCTAGTTGCCTTAGGATCAGTTTCATACAAACATTGAATAGCCTAACGTGTCGGGCAGTGCGCCGTGCGATGTTTGAGGAAACACGGCGAGACTTACCAACTTACCATCTCCTTCCCTGTCCAAGGCAAACATTAAGGCAACTTGTTAATTCGAGCAGAGGCATGTATAAACATTCAGGAGGCAAGCATATGCAACAGGAGGGTCATTTTAACATGATCGTTCAGGTGTTAAGTTGTTTCTTGATGCGATGCAATGACTCGCATGCGGATAGCCGCTAAGCGAGGATGACTTATCTATATGAACAGAAGTCGCTGGCATAGCCATGAAGGACCAGATTTGTAGTCTCAGGGTCGAGGATGAAGTGCAAGCAATGAACACGATGGGCATTGCACTTTATCCCGCCGAAACAGACGACTACTGTAGTCTCAGGGTCGAGGATGAAGTGCAAGCATACAGAAACGGAGAGCCTTGCACTTATCCCGCCGAAACAGACGACTACCAGAAGTTCCGTCTAGACCGGGTCGGCCCCAGTGCCCCGGTGACCGCCCGCGGAACGAGATCCGAAGATCACCTTTTACAAGTTGTCCGCGACATGCAAGTCAGGGTCAGGTCAGATACAGAAACAAGTTCGTGGCAGAATATATATACGAACAAGTCCGATATGGAACGAGTTCGAAACAGAGTATATATATGAACTTGTTGAGACAGGATTCAGTAGTTTGCTCCTCGAGCTGTAATTCAGGGATTTATTCATTCTTGGTGCAGATTCCCTGGTTCAGAATTTGCCTTGGTGACCTAACGGTCCCGGATACTTGCAGGTTCGTTCAAGCACGGAATGACTACTTAGTAGTCTTTCGGGGTTTGGATGAATACAAGGCAACATACAAGCAGACAAGCATGCGTTTCTAAGGAACATAAGCAGGCACGTTCTCGGACCCGAAGGTAAGCCGAGATATGAAACCGTTAAGGGACTTAGCATGCGAGGGTCTGAATATAAGCAGTATTTCATTTCCATGTTCTAGCAAACAATACAGGTTGGGATTATTCCCTTAGCTAGGTGCGTTGGATTTATTAGCATGCAGGGGGTGAATCACCTAGCGACTAGCATGAATATTCCAGATTTTATGTGTGCTGGCTAAGCAAAAACAAGTTCACCGTAGCCACCCACCTTAGCGATGATTCGCCTCGGTAGAGCGATACGTCTGAGCGAGCCTCTGAAAGTCCTAGCCGGATTCCTGTAGGGACAAGTCTGGATATCTTTTGCTTCTTCTTTGAGGCAAAGCGGGTCGGGACAGTTGCACTTTTGCCGTTTGAGACGGTAGTCCGCTAGAACGGAACGGGGTGTTACACCACCAACAGTTTGCTTGTTTTCAAGTGCTTGATCGTCAGAGGAAGCGATAGCCGTGCCTCATCCCAAGGAACCAAAAATCTGGAGTCGATGCCTTGAGTCGTATCGAGTTTGAGCTACTTTCGTATAAAGGGACATAATGTATGGAACGGTGTCATTGTAATCGAGAGAAAGAGTGCTTGAACGAATTGTAACCTCGGCCATGCGCTGCTTGTAACACTTCTGTATATCAATAAAGAGCATGTTTTCATATGCCATTGTGTTCTTCACTTTTCTGCAATTATGTGTGTCGCTGCTTCAGTATTGAATATCTTACTTGCCCTTGTATCAAAGCTTTGGCCTTGTGCAAGCACACTTTAGGCTTGCACGGCAACACGCCCGTGCGAGGACGACCGGTTCCGTAGGGACCAAAGCGAGGAAGAACGGCCCTGCGGGACCAGGGCGTGACATAGTGATATCAGAGCGACTCGATTCTTTGCCCATTCCGTTGCCTCCGACTTTGAGTTGTGCTTGATTTGAGATACAATGAACGTTCCATACAATGAGTCCGTAAATATTTTCAAAGTTGTCGACAAAAGGTTTTCTGGATTTGTCTTATTGCTTGAGATGTGATTTGTGATTTTGTTGGCTAGAGTTTTATTGAGCTATGATTGATAGAGTTTTGATTAGGGATGATGAGGGATGAGGACTATCGCTGCTCGGTATTCTTGTGTGAGTTTCTCCTTGAGTTTTGAGGACGAAACTCTTTGTTGGTGGGTAAGTATGTAGTGCCCCGCTCCACGTAGGCACTATGTACAAGTGATGTCACCTTGCTTGCTTGAACGGAAGTCTTCTCGGAGAGTTCCCGACCGATTGATCAAAGTGAGTGGGCATAATTGCATTCTCTGATTCTTGTACGACTTAATAATGAATCTGAGTTTTTTGAATGATTATTACTTAAGAAGATTGTTTCATAAGAAGAATGATAGAACCTGCCTCAGCATACTTAATATGAGAACTCACATAGCTTGTCATTGAAATGAATCTGCTTGCTTGCCTAACTAGAGAACTGGGAATGCTTGTCTAAATGAGATATACTTTTGCCATGCTAAGTCCAGAGTATAAGAAATATTGTATGCTTAGTTACACGACACCGCTATCGAACAACCGCTGCCATGCTAATAAGAAAGAGTAAAAGATTGCTTGCACTTATTCTTGATATCGTATGCTAAACTGGAATACTTGAATGCTTGTCCAAAGAGATAGAATTACATGCTAGATTTATAGAACTGTTCTTTCTTGTTACTTGTTATAAGAGTTAGCTTTGCTCGAACATGTTTCTTGATTGCTTGTAAAGAGATAGAACTTGTGAATGGCTTGAACTTGTGAATCTAGACTAATAGTCCGCCCTGAGGCTTAAAAACCTTACTTACGGGAGGGTGTGACTATTAGGCAAGAGTATTGAGAGCTTCGGCCCTATCGCTTAATTGATGTGCATTGCTTGCGTGCTTGTTCATGGTTCATCTGTTGCATGATAGCATATTTATCTGATGGGAGCTTGCATTCATGCATATGGTCAGGACAACTTGTGAACAAGGTAATCTCTCGAGCGTTTCCTTGGGCACTGGGATCGTTCAGCCTAGGAGAGATCTAGATACCCTGAGGCTTAAAAACCTTACTTACGGGGGGGGGGGGTAGACCAGTCTATTAGTGAGATGGGCTTGTACGTCCCAACTGCTAATCCCGTGGAGGGGACCATCATGTAGTTAGGGCGCATGCTAGGCTAGCCTTCTTGCATACCTAACTGTTTGATGCAGAGACGTACATAAAACAAGAGAACTGTATACATATATGTTTATGCAAATTGTTGCTAACTTGTATGTCTGCTGCAGGGATAGCCGTTCGGCCGTGAGTAAGAAATGAAAAGAGTTTATACATATAAGCCTGCTTATTCATTGAAATGTGCATCGTAGAGTTATCTGTCTGTGCATCATGCATTCACATCGGTCGGACAATGGCTATTAGTGCATAGCTGAACCTTGGTCCCGGCTGCTACTTGTTAGTGAAAAGCAACCAGGTGTCACAGCTGCTTATAGCATCAGAATGTGAGTCATTGGTTAGCTGGATTACCGCTACCGATCCTGAGTTTCTCGGAGACCGACCTCTGATTGATAGTTCAACTTGTGTGCTTGATTGAATGATAGTTCCTAAATGCTGCTTGTCCCTAAGGGTTAGAATATAGTGCACCATAAATGCTGCGCACTGCACGATAGAACATTGCCTCTATAGTTTGCTTGTGTGTATTGAATATGCAAAACTGTTTCAAAGCTATGTTTTCGAAAAGATGTAATCTGACTATAAACCTGAGCTGCATGAAATAAACTTAGGTAAAAGTAGCAAGATCACTAGTAATGCAATATTTTGCCACATGATTACTTAGTGTGGGTTTCAGGGGGTGTAGCTTCTGTTCAGTTGTTTTATCTCACCCGTACTTATAAAAGTGCTGACCCACCAACAGTTTGCTTGTTTTCAGGTGCTTGATCGTCCGAGGAAGCGATAGCCGTGCCTCATCCCAAGGAACCGAAAACCTGGAGTCGATGCCTTGAGCCGTATCGAGTTTGAGCTGCTTTCGTATAGAGAAACATAATGTATGGAACGATGTCATTGTAATCGAGAGAAAGAGTGCTTGAGCGAATTGTAACCTCGGCCATGCGCCGCTTGTAACACTTCTGTATTTCAATAAAGAGCCTGTTTTCATATGCCATTGTGTTCTTCACTTTTCTGCAATTATGTGTGCCGCTGCTTCAGTATTGAATAGCTTACTTGCCCTTGTATCAAAGCTTTGGCCTTGTGCAAACGTACTTTAGGCTTGCACGGCATCACGTCCGTGCGAGGACGATCGGTTCCGTAGGGACCAAAGCGAGGACGAACGGCCCTGCGGGACCAGGGCGTGATAATGTGGAGGGCTGTTAGGGGGAAGTTGCCGACGGACGAGGTCCTGAACACGACCGAGATTAGTCTAGTATCGAAGTGTCACTTTTGCTTAGACTGTCAAGGAGAGACGGTTGTGCACGCTCTTGTGGACGGGAAGTCTGCAGCAGGGGTTTGGGAGCGCTACGACCGCTTTTGTTCTGTTGAAATACCGATCCATGGGCTTTCACACATTCTGCGACATTGGGGGAGAGGGGATAGAGGACACGGTCAATTGATTGTAGCCGCGGCCATAGTGTGGGTTCTCTGGAAGAATCGCAACAAATATAGGTATGAGAAATTCTAATTCAATGGTCAACAACTGATAATGGAAGTACACAAACAAGTACAGAAAGCTAGCCAAGAATTGTCATCACACTGCTCAGGAGATCAGAGGTTTATATTGCAGCTCTAGCCTTCAGAGTTAGCAGGGGGTTTTCTTTTGCCGTTGTATACTTTTTATCTTTCGGTTTTCAGCGTTGAGCGTAGGGTATATCTGTATAGGTAACCATATTTTGGCCTGACAGTTTATATATATATATATATATATATATATATATATATTTGGAAGTGGTGATTGTATTACAGACTCCTGACCCGAAGGACTACAAACTCGGCCCAAAGGCCCATCACATCCCGGTCCGAAGGTCCCACACATCTCGGCCCGTAGGTCCGCACCCGCATCTGCGCTGCACCCATCACCAACTCACCACTTAATTCTCCCAAAGAAATATTATATGCCGTCCAGGAAGCTCGAGCCCGCAACCTCCTGGATAATATGCATCGGTCTTAACCACTAGGCTAGACGTCATATATATATATATATATATATATATATATATATATGCGTTGCATGTGTTTCATAAATTATTAATAAAAAATCTAAAAAAAAATCGTTGTAATTATTCTAAATTTTATTAAGACTATTTAGGAAGACTAAAAAATATTTACTATACTTATGAAACTGTCTCTATTAATTTAATGAACAATATTAATTGATAAATGTAAACAATTTAATGAACAATTTTATTAAGACTATTTAGAAAGACTAAAAAATATTTACTATAATTATCTAACTGTTTCTATTAGTTTAATGAACAATTTTAATTGATAAATATATATAAAAAAATATTTAGGAAGAGATGTTCTAGGTGAAGCTGTTTCTAAATAGGGAACGTAGTCCAAATTCTATTTAACAAAACAACATATACTTTACCACCACATCACCCCCCCCCCCCCCCCCCCCCCCCCCCCCCCCCATCTTGGTTTAGATCCCCGTACTAAATCAATCATAATCATTTTTATTTTATAAATGACATATTCCCACCAAATGCGCGCAATGACTACCAATGTTCTTAGGATTTTTTTTTTTATATTGAAGTCAAACATATATTCCTTTGTACTTTACTGGGAAATCAAGCATAATTGATTTTCCAATTATTTCTGTCAGTTTCAAGTTAAACTCTGGTTCAATATTTTATAATCTCTTGGTTCATTAGGAAAGGAGTTGTCTAAACCAAAAAAAGAAGTTAGTGGATGATGTGGTGGTTAAGTGCTATAAAATTTGGATTGCCTTATTTTGTTAAATAAAATTTCAGTGAATTTTTTTTTTAACATTTTTTCAACAAAGGGTCTGGGCATGTGAGAGCCGTTGGGAAAAATGTTGAAAAGGAGCTATAGTCGGTTCACTCAAAATAAAAACTTACCATATAGATAACACCTGGAGCGTATTTATTTTTCTGTTTAGATTCTTAAAAAATAAAAATAAAAATAAAATAAAAAATAAGTACTATTTGGTTCGCAATTTTGGAACCGTCAACCAGATCGCGGGTCCACGTGGCAGATTTTTATTGGTCCTTTTGTTTGTTTGGACTCACTACTGGACAAATAAAAAGCTGCCACGTGGCCCACAGTCGGTCTAGAACAGCGGGCCAAATAGTGTTGCCGATTCAAGAAATAGAGTACATGAGATTTAAAAAATAAAAGAATTTTCTCTAGGATATTTGTCTAAACTAACTTAAGTAGCCACAAAAAAGCATGCATGCATGCATGTAACTTGTGCATATATACACCCTCTATTTAAAACTCATACTTTCCAAACCTAATATGGTCCCTTATTTATAAATAAGGCACATTGATCATTCACTCTCAATTCTCAATTCTTGTTTTCTTTGAGCAGTGCAGTACATAGTTACTGCATACATGGCTTCCTCCACTCCTATGAATAGGAAGAGGAAGAGGGAGAGGGAGAGGGAGAGGGACATCAATAACATGAGCATAGTGTCCCGGCTAGAAGGAGCCCTCCTCATCTCGAAGGACCCCTTCCCCTACCTGATGCTGATAGCCTTGGAGGCCGGCGGGCCCCTGAGGGCCCTCGTGCTGCTCCTCATCTCCCCCGTGCTTCGGTTCCTCGACCTCCTTCGGTTGGAGGACGCGAGCCTCCGGCTCATGATCTTGGTGTCCACCGCCGGGCTCCGGGTGGCGGACGTCAAGGCGGTCTCCGAGGCCACCCTCCAGAGGTTCTTCCTGGAGGACCTCCGGGAGAGCGCCTACGGACTGTTCTCGCGATGCCGGGGGAGGAAGCGCGTGGTGACTCGTCTGCCCAGGATCATGGCGGAGCCCTTCCTTAGGGAGTACTTGGACGTGGACCACGTCGTTGGCACCGAGCTGAGGACGGCCGGAGGAGGGCGGTACTGTTCGGGTTTGGTGGCCTCTAAGGGAGTCATGGGAAGGCACCTGGAGGTGGAGGCCTTGAGAGAATCCATGCGGGATTGCGAGGAGGTGGATATAGGGTTGGGAGATGGGCTTAGAGACCATCCCTTCATGTCACTATGCCGGGTAACTACCTACCTCTCTTGCTCTTGACCATTGCTTGTTGTATCACAACCTGTGTCACTTACCTCCTTCATTAGTGAGCAATCATTTTGAGGCCTGCTATTTTGGAGTCATATCAAGTATCGAGGGTTTTTGGCCTGAGTGCAATGACGGAGCTAGAAGCTTAAACTTAAACTGGGGTGGACTAGTTTAGGTTGGAGTAGACTAGAGTACGAACAAACTCATAAAAAAAAATAAAAAAATAATCTAGAATGGACTAGAGCTCACCTGAGCACTAAGATAGCCCTGTCCTTGCTAGAGTGAATATTTAATGAAACGACAGAGATTACTTTTAGGATCTGCTTGGATTGGGTGTAGAGAGAGTTAAGTGAGCGGAAGGTAAGTGAGAGGAAAATAAAATTCTGCTTGGTTTTGAGGGTAAGCTTGTCCATTTTTTTTCGACCCTCCAAATCCAGGGGTTAACATTAACGAAAAATGAGAGGTTTTATTTAAACGGATAGAAATATCTGTTATTTGCCCTATAATGATATTATCCTGCATTTTTTTTTGCTTTCAACCTACTGCTCCGTCTTTTTGACTTCTAACATGCTGCCGTCCAGATGCATCGTCTCTTATCGCTTTCTTTTATTACTCTTCCACTCAAAATCATATATAATAAGAATATTTTGGTAACTATTGTACTTTTATTAATCATCTCCCACTCAAAATCTTCAATCCAAATAAAAAACACATCCCAATTAACCCTCCATCCAATCCAATCAAAGTTATATATGTATTGAGTCATCTCTTTCTCACCTAACTCCCTTCACTTAATCCAACTTAACTCTACTTATTCCCCCCTAGATATGGAATTGTATAAGCTCATGTGAAGAGAAGTATAATTTTTCACAAATATTTTGATTTTTTTTTTTTTTGGATATATTTGCTGAACATCTAATATATTGGTGCACCAAAAGCCATGTCCAAGAGTAGTATTACATGATGATTGGGATATTCAGAGTGATTTATTCAAATTTATAAATATTTAATTTAACGCTCTTGCCTCCAAAACGTATATGAAGTTTGATTTGAACGAGTGGCATGCAGGAGCCGCATCTGATATCACCGGAAGAGAAGCCGTCAGCCTTGCCGAGGAGGGATTATCCTAGGCCGTTGATCTTCCACGACGGGCGCCTCGTCAAGGCACCGACAGTCCTGGAATCCGTCGCGGTGGCGGCGTGGCTCCCTCCTAGCATCCTCACAGCCGTCTGCCGGGTCCTGGTCGGCACGCTACTCCCTCACAAGTTGATCCCAATGGCCTGCGCAGCCACTGGTCTCCGTATCCGTGTCCAATTCCCGAACAATTCAACAACTGCTGCTGCAAGTGCTGCTACCAGACTGTACGTTTGCTCCCACCGAACGCTGTTAGACCCAGTCTTCATATCGATCGCCCTCCAGCGCAGGGTCAATGCCGTAACATACAGTGTCAGCAGGCTGTCAGAGTTGATTTCTCCCATCCCGACAACTCGTCTAACCAGGGACCGGTCCCGGGACGAGGCGGCCATGCGTACCCTACTGCGTCACGGGGATCTGGTGGTCTGCCCGGAGGGGACCACGTGCCGGGAGCCGTACCTCCTCCGGTTCAGCCCCTTGTTCGCCGAGATCACCGAGGACATCGTGCCGGTTGCCGTGACGGCAGAAGGGAGCATGTTCTACGGGACGGCAGTGAGGGGGTACAAGTGCTTGGATTCCTTCTTCTTCCTTATGAATCCTAGCCCTCTCTGTCAAATGCTCTTCCTTCACCATCATCATAGTAATGGTGATAACAGCAGCAGCAGCTATGAGGTTGCCAATCAGGTTCAACGATCCATTGGCCATGCCTTAGGTTTCGAGTGCACCAACCTGACGAGAAAGGACAAGTACCGGATGCTGGCAGGAACTGATGGGATCGACTTGAGGTGTTCTACTCGAACAAAGGAATAGATCTCTTACCAACACAATGTAAAAATGGTTTCACGGCAGAAATGCTGAAATTTTTTGTTTGGGGAAGACTTCAAATGCCCAGGTATATATAGTGTATGATCGAGAGGGCCACTCAAACTGCACCATGTATGTAGTAGCTAAAGAACATGCTAACACTACATGCTAAAACTCAGAAATCTAATATTCGATTTAATAGCAGACAGTCTTATGAAAATTTGCAGAGCTTTGTAAAAATCTCCAGAGCAAGAGAAAGCTTATGCCAACTTCCAACTATAACAAATTTAATTCTCAGATTGCAAAAAACTCTTAACTACTACAAACTAAGAAACCAAGGGGAACGAACAGGATTATTCACATGTATCAACAACTGCAAAATAAAGGTTACGGATGGCTCTTTTTTTTTTCTTTTTTCTTCTTCTGTAAATTGGATGTATCAAGTGTTTACAATCGGTCAGAGCTATCCACTGCAAGGTAGCATCTGTCCTTGCAAAAATGGAGAATATTCCGATAACCATAGCTGTTACAGGTGGTTGTGATTGAACCAGAAACAAATGACCCTTCTCTATAAAAATCCAAGGAAACAAGCAGCTCACATCTGTGACATTATATACACCACAATAGGCCCATAAATGTCCGAGGCTCATGGATCTGAGAGACAAAAGACAGCAGCAAAATGAGCAGTACGAATGGAGGACATGATTCTGGAGAAAATTCAGCTGTGCATGGATTTTTTTTCCCCGTATCATTGGTATTAGTAACTTGCTCAGGAAAGCTTCACCCAAGCCATGCTTGCCCATTTTACACCCCAACACCAGCTCTGGCTAATGCATCACTAACCGTTGCAGATGCTTCTTCTAGCGTCCGCTGTTTTTTCACCACATTGAAGGCCTCGATAACATCCCCAGCCTCCCAATCCATGAAGCCATCCACGCCAATTCCACATTCTAGACCGGCACCGACCTGTATTAGAAGGTAAATTAATATAATCCCAAGATTACAAACTAAATGGTGTCTAAAATACACATGCATATATGTGTGTGTTTGCTGTATGACCAAATGATAATTCCCTATACCAAATGACTGCAAAGAAAAATGGGGTTATTGTCAGGATCAGATAGACTTTCAATGCTATGAATGCACAATGATGTCTCTTGAGCTCAAATATGAGGAATTGTCGTAATTGTAGTTCAGATTGGTAAAGTCGATCCTTCTCCCATAAATACATCAACCACCATAGTATTATTATCAAGTGAGTTGTTTAGGAATATGTATGCATCGGTGAAGCCTGTCAGCACTCTATGCATTGCCACTGACTTGACAACACATAAAATAGTCTATAACAAATTGTCGTTGTCATCAGCATCCAACCCTTCCCATCAAATAGATAAGAGTAGATCACACCTCAACATCGAGATAGCTCCAGAAAACAACAAATTTATACAAGCAACTAGAATATGAGGAAGACAGGGAAAGTACAACTCAAACATTAATTTGGTAGGTAGGAAGACTATCTAGTTAGTTTTTTAGTTTAAGATCATGCAACCAATACGATCGATCCTCCAGTTCCCTTACAGAAGGAAAGCAATTCATAAAAGATCTACAGCTAGCCCATTTAATTTCAGAATTATCCAAACTCACTAAACCTTAAGAAAGCCCCTGATTATAGTTTCTATTTGCCTAGATTTGAAGTATTTCTAAAGAAATTTTGACTAATAAAAGAGAGGATTTTTGAAATAAGCATTAACTATTTTTTGCAACCTTTGGTTCCAATGTGAGTGAAATTAGATATCCGGGTTATCCTATCCTTAGGGGATGCTGTTTACCCCAATAGAGGGTATGAACCTGTCGGGTACTTGATTCCCTTTATAGGCACATGTCCAAGAAAAATTGAGATGGAAGATTAAATCATATGGATTAAAAATTTCTAGTGTCTAAGTATGTAGACTGATCAGAAATGAAACTTGTGATGGGCAGGATAGCATTAGAGCCTTCTTTCTCCCATGTTATAATCTTCTGAAGGTGTAGAAATTCTTGGATTATGAACAATCTAATAACGAGCAAAAAGTAGTGAGACATGGAGTTCTTAGAAGTTACTGCTATACTGAGAGGCACTAAAGAGTGTTGCACCTCTCCGTTTACTTTGTTAAGGTGGGATTCAGCTGGCTTCCATAATGCAGGACCCAAGGATTAGGAACAAAGATTCAACATGATCAGCTACAGCCTCCTAGTATTATCTTTGAGAGGGTAAGATGCATTGTTGATTAGCATTACTTGGTGAGGTGACATAGATACACTATCGCTGTACCTCCAATGACAGGATATGGTTCGTAGAGAGCGTGGGTTAGAAGATGTATCCTAGTTCTTGTGCTTTTTGTAATGAACCACATGTTTAGTTTTTATTTTCTTTTTATTTGTAGTTATTTATTAGCAAGTGAGATATGCTAGTTAAGCATTTGGATAAGATGGTACACTGACTTAACTGAAATATCATACTACTTATTCTCATTTATAATCAATCCTAGTATATAAACGCATCAAAATTTAAATTTAGAAAAAGAATCAAGCATGAAGGCTACATTGTGACTTGAGTGACATAAAATTTTATAAGGGCTCTTTTGCCCAAATAGTTACAGTAAATACAATGCTTGTGAAATGATATCACTAACCTAGCTAGAAATAGAAAATACAAATTATAAATGTGTAAAAATAAAATAACTAATATACTCTTTAACACGTCCCCGCAAGCTGGAACTTGGTGAAAGCAAGTCCAGCTTAGAGAGAGCGAGAGAAGAAACTAAAAACCATACGATAAAAGTTTGGACTTCGACAACGAAGAAATCCCGGAATAAGTAGAAGAAATAAACCAAAGAATTACGGGGCTTCGAAAAATGAAGAAATCCTCGAAAAAAACAAAGATAAGTCTAGTAAGCAGTGTTCTAAAAATCGGGCTAGGCGGCCGTCCGTCGCACCGAAAATCCCCAATTCGGCCCTCCTAGGCGCCTGTTCGGGCCTGTTTGGCGCCTAGGCGTGCCTGTTCGGCCAATTTGGCCATGTTCGACCAATTCGGCCAGTTCGACCTGTTCAAGAAGGAAAATTAAAAAAATTCAAATTTTCAAATTTTGAAATTTGAAATTTCAGATTTGAAATTGCAAAAAATATTCAAAAAAATGTTCAAATTTCAAAAAAAATTCAAATTTCAAAAAAAATTCAAATTTCAAAAAAATTTAAAAGAAATGCAATAAAAATTCAAAAAATAAGGAAAAAAATCTAAATTTAAAAAAAAAAATTAAAACTGAAAATTCAAATTAAAAAAAATAAAAATTATGTGCGGCCGTCTAGGCGGCCCTTTGGCGCACCGAATCCGCCTAACGCAATTTATAACATTGCTAGTAAGACGATTCTTCGAGAATCCTCGAAGAAATCCAGGAAGAAATAATCAAATGAAGGTCGGGGGCTATAAATAAAGATCATGAAAGATCAATAAAAAACGAGGCTCTTAAATATGAGAAATTCTGGGGAAAAAAAATCCAAAGTAGGTCGGAGCTCTGTAGGAGAAATCCTGGAAGAAAATAACTCAAGTGGTTCAGGACTCAGTAAGACGAGAAATCCCGGAAGAAAACATCTAAAGTTGGTTGAAGCTCTAGAAGATAAGAAATCATGAAAGAATAAAACAAAATAAGGTCGGGGCTCCAAATACCGAAAAAATTAAAAAAATATGGGACTTCGTGTATTTAAGAAATATTGAAAAAGACACGGTTTTGCATATCGAAGATATCCTTGAAGATATCATCTCAACAAATAATCTAAAAAATCGGGGTAAAATGGGATGATCAATGGAGAAAATGGATAAAAATGAGCCAAAATATGTGAAGAATTAGTCAAAAATAGAGAAATTGGGTCAAAATTATCATATTGGACTAGTGGGTCAATATCATGTCCAAAAAAGTAGGTAATTAGTTTGTTATATTTTCTATCAAGTCTGGACCCAAGTGCAAAAGGATTTAATCTGGACAATTGGATATGGAGGTCTAAAAATAAAAGTGAGGGGGGAGGGGTTGTCCTGACTATCTGATAAATTTTTTTTATATGAATTGGATAGTAGATGGATGAACTTTCAGAGATGAAATTAGGACTAGGGTTTGGATCTCTGATGAGTGGAAGTAGCGGAATGGGTAGGGGCAGTCGACTGATAGCAATGAAGGACGACTGGAGGGTGGTCAACGTTGTGGCGAGCTCTGGTCGGTCGGATCAGGATAAGAGATGCTCAACTAGTCGACCCTCAACGAGAGCGACATGGAGGTCTGAATTTGTTGGAACTTGGGAAAAGGGGTATGGTCGTGGTCGAACGAAAAGACCGAGTAGGTCGTAGCGTTGGGGTAGTGAGGACTTGCAGGAGAGGAGAGGAAGATGGCGACAGTAGGTGTCGCCAATCTAGACGTGGGAAGATCCGAAGATGATGTATTTCCCATTTTGCGATGTTAATTTTGAGCGAAAATAACGACAACGGATGGGTTGGAACGACGATGGCCTCAAGCACGGGGTGACAGTGGCTCTGCGGAGGTGGTAATGATGGTGATGGCGATTTTGGGAATGATAACTTCGGGAAGGACGATGACAAAGGTGGCAACTTGGAGATGACAATGATGACTTTGAGATGGTGGTGACGAGTAGGATTAGAGAGAGGGGGAAGAGGAGAAAGGGATCCTAGGAGGAAAACTTATGGCTCTAATCCCATGTAGCAAGTGGAGGCTACATTGTGACAGGACAGGTTAAATTTTATTAGGACTCTTGGCCAAATATTTATAGTAAATATAATGCTTATGCAATGAAATCACTACCTAGCAAGAAAAAACAAAACAAAAAACATCAGTTTAACGGAGACCATAAATGAAATCAAATGTATTAGTTCGAGTATGACTAGTAAGTCGAAATTGGAGACCAAATTGGTATCATAAACACATATTGACGGTTTCGGGTTTTATGTTTTTTATTTTATTTTATATAAATGGTATGTGACCAAATCATTTTTTAATAGCATATCGTTGTTTGGTAATAGTTCTTCATTGAAGGTACCAAACCGACGGTTATTCCGTTATTTCTAGGACTCCTTATATGTCTATAGCCATTCTGACTGAACTGAAATGGATTAATAAACGTCAAATGGGAAATACCAACTCTAGTTAGGAGACGTCCTTAGAGAAACTGGTTATAACTGGAATATATCGACCATATATGGCCAATGAGGGTAACTGACTGATTTCATATGGTGTCTATTACTGGAATATATAGACCATATATGGCCAATGAGGGTAACTAACTGATTTCATGTGGTGTCGATTACTGATGTTACTGAATTTGTGGCTACATGTGCATATTCTGTTATTTTATGCTCACCACAATATTGTTGGTATCGATGTTTTAGGTACCGAGAATGAACTGGACATTAGTGACAGACTTCATGTGGTGTTCACAACTGAAGTTACTGACCTACTGGCTAAATATGTATATTTCTGTTTATAATTCTTAAAACAACATTATTGAAATATCTTGACCGAATTGAACTCTTTACTGACTTTAGTGTTCTGTTTCTGAATTATACATCACTAACTTGTTATAGTTGTACAAATATCTATTTGTTTCCCTAATTAGAGTTGATATCAAAATACTGAACCTACTGCTATAATATTACAATTGTGGGATCATATTCCGACCTTACTTATAGTCTTGATTAAGTACTTGTCGAGCTGTGGTTTGCTTAGCCTTCATGGGATTTATCTATCAGATTAGGTAAACCACAGACGTGGAAAGGAATGCTAGGCTCCAGCCTTTTGTAGTGCAACTCTGAACAGTAATAATCGATGCCATACCTTGATTGTATGGTATCTATTTTGGTAATGTAACAAGGGTTATGGATATGGTTTCTATAGTATACGGAAGATTTGGATTGTCTAAAATGATGTATAAATGCGATAATAAATCTTAATCTAGGTTTTGGATTTGAGCCCCTATTGGTAAAAATATGTTTGGATAGAACGATATTTTGGAAAAATTGTCTTGATCATTATATATGCTCTGCTAATGATCTAGTGAATCTAGTTAGGAAATGTTTTAAGGATATTATAATTGAGTGGTTTCAGTACATAACTACATATACATACGAGGAGAACCTTCCTCCTACTAACTCTATCCAATATGGGACTAAACTAGACTTCTTAGACTCATCAACCTCTAACAAACACAACAAAATTGTCACACTATCTACTATTGACTATCATGACACCTTAAAGCAAAGGTGAAAAACGTACCTCTTTCACCTCTTCTTTTAACCTTAAGGAAGAGCTGTGGTTGCTTAGCCTTTATGGATTTATCTTTCAGATTAGGCAAACCACAGACGTGAAAGGGATGCTAGGCTCCAGCCTTTTGTAGTGCAACTCTGAACAGTAATAGTCGACGCCCATACCTTTGATTGTATAGTATTTATTTTGGTAATGAACAAAGGGTTATGGATATGGTTTCTATAGTATTCGGAAGATTTGGATCGTGTAAAATGATGTATAAATGCGATAATAAATCTTAATCTAGGTTTTGGATTTGAGCTCCTATGGTAAAAATATGTTTGGATGAGAACGATATTGTGGAAAATTGTCTTGATCGTTATATATGCTCTGCTAATGATCAAGTGAATCTAGTAGGATATGTTTAAGGATATTATAATTGAGTGGTTTCAGTACATAACTACATATACATACGAGGAGAACCTTCCTCCTACTAACTCTATCTAATATGGGACTAAACTAGACTTCTTAGACTCACCAACTCTAACAAATACATAACAAAATTGTCATACTATCTACTATTGACTAATGACACCTTAAGGCAAAAGGTGAAAAACGTACCTCTTTCACCTCTTCTTTCACCCGCCTTAAAGAATCAATGCTGCCAGTATGAATGGTCCTTCCATTTCTCACAACACGAACACCACACTCTTTTACCACTTTTCCTTCTGTGACCATGCATCCAGCCACACGCCCACTGCCGCTACTGAATGTGGCCCGAACACCTGCTGATCCTATAGGTATTTGTTCCTGCAGATATATAAATGGTAAATATTCATGGCACCTAGGACAAGGTCAATTTAGCAAATCTTGTGTTCCCTTTACCTCAACAGCCTCCAGAAGTCCTTCCATTGCATTCCTCATATCATCAATCAGCTCATAGATGATTCTGTATAGACGAATCTCCACACTCTTTTTGTCTGCATAGCTCTTAACTGAACTTGGAGCTTTCACATTGAATCCGAATATGATAGCCTCCGCAGCAACAGCTAAGTCCACATCACTAGTGCTCACATCACCTGGAGCTTGAAGGAGAAATTTCAAAGTAACATTATCCTGTGGGAGTACTTGAAGAGCATGTCTAATGGCTTCAATTGAACCCTGAGAGTAATAAAAGAAAATATCAAATTAGTCGAATATTACTAATTATGTTAAGACTGTTGATCCTAGTGATGTTGTACCTGGACGTCAACTTTAAGAATAATATTCAGCTGATGCATGTCTAGTCCAGATTGCTTTCCTGCTGAAACAGCAGAAGCAATGGAAGATAGAGTGACCTTCCCTTCTCCAGCTTTTGCAGATATTCGCGCATCCCGTAGTGATGTTGCACATAACTCAGCCCTCTCACGTGCAACATCCAGAGAATCAACAACCTCAAATTCATCACCAGCAACAGGAACATCACTCAAGCCAATGACCTAGGCCATGAAGAAGTAGTCAGGAGGAGATATGATGAATATGACAAACAACACATATCCTAGAAGTTGTGGAGACATAAAATTTCACGAAAAAATAATAATTGGTGGCTTATCATTGAAGATAGGCACATTAGGAAGAATATAAAGATCATTTTGTCCTTATGCTTGTAGAGGTTTAACAATGAGAAGTGTGAAAATTAGTTATAGAATCCTGATCTTATTCCCTTGTACTCGAATGTTCCTCCAAGATATACACGTCACTTATGATTGGGGGCTCAAGTAAAACTTGATAAAGTTGTGAATACTATTTATAGAAAGTTATATTTATTTCTATTTTTAAGCCATATTTCCTAGCAATTGCAAAGATATAAATTTTGTAGAGAATATGATCACTTTAGCACATTCCTCTTAAATGATACTTGAACTTAAGCAACGACATCCATTACAAATGGGATAATGGGACATGTTGTAAGGTAGAATTATGATCTGTGCAAAATGTACCTAAGTTCAAAAATAATTACTATATAATATCCTAGTTCATATATACCATTCTTTATAGTTTTCAAATTCGTCATGTCATGTGTGTCCAGAGTTTCGAAATTGTGCCTTGCATCTAATGCAGATTTTATTAGTGAAACAGCCTATGCTATAGAACTCATTGATAAGAACCACTGGCGCTTGATCTACAGGAAGAGGAACTTTATATGCCTTGCATCTAATGCAGATTTTATTAGTGAAACAGCCTATGCTATAGAACTCATTGATAAGAACCACTGGCGCTTGATCTACAGGAAGAGGAACTTTATATTTATTTCACTGCCCACTCAATGAGCCAGTGTATCAGAATCAGACCATCAATTTGCTACAAGTACAATGACAAACTTTAAAGGACTTCAACTCTCAATACTGCCACTACTAATTTTGCAAACGCTTAGACCTAGTTGGCTGTACCCAGATCAGCAATGCCCAGTCAAAATATGGGAGATCAATAAATTTACTACAATAAATGTTATATTATATTGTTATATCAACACAAGTAACATCAAGTAACATAAACAGTTTACTTTGAGGGAAGACGAGCAATGCCCTAAACCCATATATGTAAAGAACTACTTGTAAGTGTAGGTATATCAATATAGAGCATTAACTATTAAAAATTTAAAGCAAGAGGTACACTACAGACTGAAAATAAATTAAGCATCTGGTAATTGCTGATTACATTAACAGAAATAACATTCAGCTAGCTGTGAAGTGTTTGACCTATGAATCAACTGAGCATACAAAGGACATGCACGTCAAACGCATGTATGGGCCTGAGCGGACAGCTGCCTGCCCGAACAAAAAATTGATAGCTGCCCGTACAATCAAGTCTGCACAGTGACATTTCTAAAATGGATACTAATCTTTGGGAGATTTTCAGTCATTAGATTGGTTGGACCATTGCAAATCTTAACTGGAAACTTTTAAGAGAATGCTTTGGTGAGTGAAATAGTGCATAGTCTGGATATTTGAATCATAACCAGACTTCAGTTTTTGATGTTTTCATTAGCATTATCTTATCAAATAAAATCGTAAATAACCTGATCACATGCACACACACAAAGAAAACCTAACAGATACTATCTTGCTTCTCAGAATGTAATGTAAGCCCTGAATCAAAAGAAAACTTCATAAAGATAGAAAAGAAAGGAAAGGGGAAAGGACCTGAACAGCTGTAGATGGTCCAGCTTCATCAAGGCGCCCTCCTCTATCGTCAAATAGTGCACGCATCTGATCATTAAAAAAAGAATTGTATAGATTGTATCATACAAAATGACATCAATGAAAACCCACAAAGGTGACGTCACAGTTTATTATCATCTAAAGCAGATTAGGCTTGACCTTATCAGGCCACTTGTATTTATCTAAAATGAGGTTTTCCACAAAACTAACCTTTCCAAACGCTTTTCCACACACCGCAATGTCTCCCTTTCTTAGTGTTCCTTTCTGCACAATGAGTGTCACGACAGGTCCTCGGGATTTATCAAGACCTGCCTCTATGACAGAGCCCTTTGCATTTCTGTGGGGATTTGCCTTCAGTTCTTGCATCTTAACATATTACAGAAAATGTGGAAGGTTGCTATTTAGCTCAGACAGCTTTGAAGCTAACTTGCTAGAAGAAATAAATAAATGGAATCTGAAATCCGCTCATGTACCTCAGCCACAAGCATGACAGTTTCTAACAGTTCATCCACATTCTCCCCTTTAAGAGCGCTTATCTAATTTAAAAGGTGCAGTTAGTCTCATCTCTCTCCAAGAGACTTAAAGCATCAGATAAAGATGAAAACAAAAAATCATTTGTAGAGCAACCTGAACCATGGGGATGTCGCCACCCCAAATTTCTGGCATAAGGCCAACTGAAGAAAGCTCTTGCATGACCCGATCTGGATTAGCTCCATCCTTGTCTATCTGAGAACAACAGATGATAGCAAATTGGTAAAGATTTTCAAGGAATCAATTGTGATGAACAAGTACCGAGTCATAAATTACCTTATTTATGGCTATAACGATAGGTACACCAGCAGCCTTGGCATGAGCTATTGCTTCACTTGTTTGTGGTCGGACTCCGTCATCAGCAGCCACCACAATGATGGCAATGTCAGTCACTCTTGCCCCACGTGCCCTCATAGCCCCAAATGCCTGCGAAAGTTCACATTACTATGTTTATAGTCCAATCAGGTACATCCATCTTATTAGTTAGTAACTTGGTCAGGGAAAAAAAAAGTTGAAAGGTGTGGCTGGTCATAGAAAGTTGAAAGTGGAGCAGGACAGACAAGCATCAGTAAGGAAGTAAGTTCAACAAAAAAGGCTAACGAAAGTCTATTAATCATGGGATAGGAATGGTTAAATTTTCAGAAAGCACAGTATTGAAGAAATCATACAATTATAATGTGGAAGAGCATCTGTTACATACCTCATGCCCCGGAGTGTCAAGAAAAATACATGGATGGAGCTTTTTATCAACTGGAACGAGAACCTTATATGCTCCAATGCCTTGTGTGATGCCACCTGCCTCGGATGCTACCACCTGTTAATCTCTTGCGAAAGGAAGCTTATAAGCTATATGCCTCTGCAAACAATACATCAAAGAAAGTGAATATATCTGATAGAAAATAGTTTACCTTGCTCTTGCGGATGTAGTCCAGTAAAGTCGTCTGTCAATATGAAATAAGAGAAGCAGAAAAAGGTAGAGTTTAGCTTATATACTGATCTAGTCCAAATCATCCAAAGTAAAGAGAAATTTTGAGGAAGCAATTGTACCTTCCCATGATCTACATGACCCATTATTGTAATGACTGGAGGCCTGTCTTCTAGCTTGTCCAAATCCTCATCATCAAGTACTTCTTTCTTCCTAGCCATCTCCTCCACTTTCACGGGCTCTACTTCAATAACTTCGACCCCATATTCCATGCATATCATCTTAACCATGTCCTTATCCAAAGTATGTACTTCGTCGGGCCTAACCCCCTTCGTAAACAAATAACCAAAAATATCTGCTTCGTCGATAGCCAAGTGATATGCCAGCTCCTCGGACAACATGCCCTCTTCTCCAACCTCGAGAATCTCTACCTTCACCGGCTCTGCAGCCTTAGCAGCCTGTAGTCTTGCAGCCTTCCGGCTAGCCTTACTCCATTTCCTTCCCTTTCTCGCCTTTGCCACACCCGGGATAGGCACATCCAGCTCCGAAGCATCAGGTATCTCGGCATTATCCGCCAATCGTTTCCGAAAACCCCCAAGGACACTTGTCTTTCTACGGCGCTCATCTTTAGCCTTGGACGGTGGGGGGGCCTTCATTGGCTTTGTAGGGGCTAGTACGGCTTCTGCTGTGACAGGATCAACAATTGGCTTCTTGACTTGAAACTTGTCTATGAGAATCGGTTTTCGGTCCTTTGCCGGAATGGGTTTCTTTGCTACTGATTGAGGCGGCAAAGGAGGAGCGACCGTAGGCTTGGCATGTAAGCTTGGTGTGGGTGTAGGAGGTGAGGGCACTCGAGGCCGTGAAGCGGTAGGCAACGGAGAATCCAGTTTCTTTGCCCTCGTTGCCGCCGAATAAGAAGTTGTAGCCTTGTTGCTGTTTCGTTCTTCCCCCTCTCTCCCTTTTTGTACCCTGGGGACTTCCTTAACCACCCTCTGCACGTTAGCCACCGGGTTCCCCTTGCGCCACACACTCTTTAGGGTCTTCGACCTTTGGGTTGCGGAAGCAGCAGGGGCAGCATTCGCGGGGCTGTTCTGCACAGGGCTCCCATTAGCTCTAGTATCTTTATCCGGGATTTCTTGACGGGCGGACGATTTTCTAGCTGCCGAGGTCTCTAACTTCTCGGCCTTGTCCAGGACCTCCCCGAGGGACTCGATAACCTGATCTCTGCCTTGGTTGTCCCCCATATTCCTCTTATCAGTAGTAGTAGTAGTAGTAGTAGTAGTAGGCGTGGTAATTAATTGGTCGACGAGGACAGGAGCACTAGGGCGGGAGGGCTTGAGGATTGGCCTGGGGGAAGGCTTGAGAACGAGATCGACGGGGGCATTATTATTATTATTGTTATTGCTGTTGTTATCGTCTTTTCCGGCAGCACCACCTCCTTCTCCTTTAAAAGTGGATTCAAGGGAGGAAGAAATTTGTTTCTCTTGGGTTAGGTTTGTGGTGGCCATACACCGGCATAGTCTACTAGTTGGACTTGTAGTAGTGGCGGCGGTGGTGGGGGACAGAGAAGAAGGGGATAGGAATATATTGGTCCTGCTCCTCCAGTGACGATGATGATGATGTAGCTTGGTGGTGGTGGAAGCTGCTAAGAAGAGCGTAGATGGTGATGGTGAAGGCGAAGGGTTAGGCCTGGCGGTTGTTCCTAGGGGAGCCATGGTAATCATCATTATCATTGTTACAGCAGCTGAGTACGTCCAATTTCAGAGGGTTAGTGTTTGTCAGGTCACTCAGGGGAACTAAAACTAAATTCTGCCATGGCAGTGGCGCGGAAAAAGAATTGATGGATGGATAGTACCTATTCTTGCTCTTTCTCCTCTTTCTGTAGCTGCTCCTCTCCTCTTCAGCAGCAGCGAGCGTGTAGGGAAAAGAGGGAGAAGGGGGGGGAGAGAGAGAGATTGTGGATTATTTGTAATTTCAATTTCAATAAAAACCCTTGTTTTGTGACTCTCGTCTCATGTGGCTCTTTCTCAGCTCTTCTTCCTGTGATAAGGTTTTTCCTTTCCTCATAGGATTGATAGACAAGTGGTTGGGAGGGATCTCTGGATTTTATTGCCATCTGATGGATGGATGGATGGATGGATGCAACCAAACCAAACCAAACCAACAAATTAATTACTTGTGTAACAATGTTGATTTTGTATAACCAGATATTATAGCCGAGTCCGAGGATCTATCGTCATATCTGTTCAATTATGATATTCGGTTATACAAAATCAGACGGATCGACCCGTAATAACAAGTACCACAAAAGAAATATGAAATTAGGTTGAAAACCAAAACACGAAACACACGTCGTATCAACAAACACCTATATAACAAGAATAACATATATCAAAAAATTACAAGTAAAACCGTAAGTACAAGTACCACAAAAGAAACTTAAAAATAGGTTGAAAATCGAAACACAAAATACAAGTCATATCAACAAACACATATATAATAAGAATGAAGTATATCGAAAAATGACAAATAAAATCGTAAGTACAAGAGAACTGTTGTAACTAATTCTTCTAGCTGACACATGATAATTGCGATTAGCTAAGTTAGTAGTACTAAGGGTCTCTTTGGTTACCCGAAAGCGAAAGAAAAGTGGAAAAGTGGAGTTTGCGTAAGCATAAGTTTTGCCTTTCAAATTGTTGTTTGGATGGTAGAATTGGAAAAATTGAAAGTGAGAAAAGATGGAGTTCGATTGTTTTGGATGGTAGTTGAAAGTGTCTTTTTTTTATTACTCCAATGAAGTGGAAGTAGGGAAAAGATATGGTTATCTTTACTATCAGGGGTTAGGTTACTCCAATGTGCAAAAAAAAATCTATTTGTTTTAACACTTCTTATCTTTGAAGTAGGGAACAAATACATTAGGTTTTTGGTTTGATTGTTGTGGTTTAAGGTTTTATTTTTCGGTTTACAGAATTAAAAAAAAAAAGCAAAATAATTAGTATGCTTAATAAATAAATAGATAAAAGTTTTAACATGTCAGGTTCCTCTTTTAACTCTTCTAGTCCATTTCTAAAAAGAAGTGGGAGTTCATTTTTTTCTTGAGAGTGATGATAGAAGTGGTGGCGTTGTCGACCGGATTCTACAACGACGACGACAAGAAGGGGCACGTGAAGGTGGTGACACTACTGCCGGCGGCAAAATGGAGGTCGGTGGCTTTGTGTCACGTCTCGCATCCGGTATAGGGGCACGAGTAGTGAACAACGTCCAGCCTACGCCGCAACATCGGCAGTAGAACGCTGTCTAGGTCATCAATACTATCTAAACATCTCACACAATATATATAATGTATCTGTCATGGCATCTCAACTCAAAATGGAGAAACAATATGATATTATGACAAAGGTAATCCATACTCAATCACAATATAAAAATAGAGAAAGATATGGCACGATATGGGGTAAAAGAAATGGAAGTCACAAGTCACAAATACAACTCACAAGTCCAATAGACTAGAATAATAATCTCAATATAATACATGCCAAAGTCTAACTGAGACAATCTAATACAAAAGTCTAACTACCTGCAACTAGCTGATCATCTCCAGGTATCGGCTCCTCCCAAGCCACCGTCTCCAACTCTACACCAACTACGTCCTGAGGTCCATAGTGTGTAGGATACCAGTCGTCTAAATCATCTAAAAAATATATCCAATCAAGATGGAGCGAAGAACACCTCTAACAGCAGTTCCAAATAAATGATAAAGACTATGTAACTGTAAATAGAGAGACAATACAAAATAAATAGAGCATGGACAGAAAATATACAGGATATAGAAATACTGTAAATAATACAAGGGATGAGCATCATATACAAGAGACAGAAAATATAACTAACTAAGTGAGTGAGCACTAGCTTCACCATGTGATTGACTTGGGAACTTGCACAAGGATTAGGGCCTGGTTAATCATACGTGCGGTGTATGATCAACACTCACAAGGATATGCACAAGGATGGGTATGATCACATATATACACTAATACTCTCCGCCCCTGACTGGTATAGTAGATCCAATCACGGCACGCTACGACACGGGATTCTACAAGAAGGTAGCAAGTCTCCTCGAGAATCAATATTCATACAAGTACAAGAAGAACAAGACTTGTACAAGGTACACCAAGATACACAAGGAATAATATCTCATGACGGAATCCGAAAATACCAATCCGTGTAACCAACGTGTCAAGAAATCAAGAATATCTACACTAGATACAAGAAACATAGAAGATATCATAAACGAAAAACTGTCAGAGAATGTACTTGTAAATCCCTTGATTTTTAGATTTAAATTTTAAATTTTATTAATATTGACATTATGTAATTAATGAGATTAAGGGATAATTTTTATTAATGTTAGCTAATTAGAAAAATATAATATTCATGGATAGATATTTATGTATATTTAATTAATTACTAATATTACACAGAAAATATATTTTTTGGTGTATAACTATTATTAAAATATTATTGATTTTTTCTGGAAATTATTTGAGGTTCAAACCTATTTATAAATAGCTATATATACATATATATATATATATATATATATATATATATATATATATATATATATATATATATATGTGGTTATAATAAAATAATAATAATAATAATAATAATAATAAACCCTAAATCCGAACTCAGACCAGAACCTAAACCCTAAACCCATACCCGCACCCAAAAATTCGAACTCACACCCGAAACCCATTTCCCTCAGCTACAGTAACCGAAACCCCCCGACCCCTTCGGCTACTGAAACCCCCGTGACCCCTTTCGATTCCCCTTCCGAAACCCCCCATTCACACCCTATATATACATCACCATCAGAGCAGACCACCACCACCAGCCTTTCCCTACCGTCCAGACGAACATCGTCGACCATCGCCGACCGCCGTCGATTGCCGCCGCGCACCGCTACGAGCAGACCGCCTAGAATCGCGAGCAGCAGACTAAAACAAGGTACCCTTCTTTCTACCTCTGTTTTTCCCTACACAGTTAATCAAACAGTGAACCGTCGAATCCTATGTGAAGACCACATGACCCCCATGAATTCTGTTTAAATATTTTAGCTTATCGTGTCCTGTGTCGATCGTAAATCGCGACACAAAATAGGAAAAAAATGACTTAGTTTTAAGAACAGAAACTATTCCAGGTACGCGTGTTTGAGTCCCGTTATCTCCATAAAGGCATACGATATTAAAATTCTACTTGAACAGACTTCTGGACAACATAACTTAGTTTTAATCTCTTTAAACACTTTCTTTTAATTCGAATTATTCTGTGATTTATTTAATGTTGTAATCTGTCAAAAACTTGTGTTCGTAAAACGAAATTTTTTTGATACGGGGTACGTCCCGCCAAACGAGTCGACTTCGTCGTGTAAAATTTTTACGAAAGACGTGTATCGTTAATGTGGATGTGTGGGATTTTGCAAAACTTGATTTTGATGTGTGTGCACACCGAAATTAATGCGTATCCGTTGAAAAATACTGTATTGGTCTATTCCGACACTTGTCATAATTTTGTGTGTGCTTATCGTTTTGCAACAAAACTTGCGCCATCGGATTTGCAGCGTTACGCTGGTCCTGTGACCCAATTTTGGTTTGATTATGAGAACGTTGACGAAAGACCATTTTGCGGGTCCCACGGTTCCATTTGACGGATAATTTCGTGACCGGCTCATCGGAATCCAGTTCTGAAAATTCTGTTGGGTTCGTATCATCGTTATGAACTCGTAAATACTAAGTTTACTAAATTTGGAGAACTTTATCTCTGGCACATTTTTGGTGCGAAGTGGGTTACATGTGGACCCCGTTTTGACCCAAAACTGTCAATTCTGCACCTGTGTCCAAATTGGACTTATGGGTAGTCAATCCTAGCTATTTCAAGTATTCTGAAAATAATGGTAATGTTTGTTTCAGCATCCGGAGGCGTAGTTGGAGATTCTACTTTTACAGGAGCACTTGACGGAGTTCAGAGCCCATACAAGTGTACCTTGGCAAACCTGCAGAGATATTGTTATATTATTTGCTTGTGTTCTTTCTATATATATACTTTTATGATGTACTTATTCAACCAAGGACGGCGAGACATTGCTTAGCGTCCGAACAAGATTCGGGTGTTGACGCCGTACGCGGAGTCGTGTAACGTCATTTAGAGAGTTGATTCCACGATCCTATTTTTGCGTGCTTACTTTACTAAATACGCCATACCGTATGACACTTGACACTATTTCATGTGACTGAATCTTTCTTGAGTTATTTATGGTGATTCTGTATAGGCTTACACGATTCATGATATGAGACTTGCATATATAGAGATATCATTTTGACTCGTACTAGCTAGAGGTCATGATCTTGCGTGTTATGGAGATGAGACGTTATGGACATGAGACGTGAGGTTATATTAGGTGAGGAGAGACACACATGCTACAGGCTGATTATTTATATATATATACTATATTACTGGAGGTGCTTTAGTCTCTGTATCAGAGCTTGGTACATTTACTGGCCTTACGTGATACTACTTGCTGCTATGGACTCCCCGACACAGAGCATGTAGTAGTCTCAGCCTGAGTACTAGTGATGCTCTTATTTGTATTTCACTTAGCTGGTTACATAGCTTGCCCTGAGAATCTATTTTTATTTACTGTATTTCTTTTGGCTTGAGTATTTATTGTACCTTGCTATGTCCCCTGAGGACCTAGATCCGAATTATGTTCCCAGGTACAGCAGAGGAGGATTACCCCAAGGTATACGGGACATGAGCTGACGCTGGAGCAGTATTGGCACCAGAGGACGAGGTTGTGCCAGAGAATTTCTCCTGAGTATTTAGTTACTTACTCATTTATTTATGCTTAGTGTTATTTCATACTTGGACTTGAACTTATGGACATATGTATTGGTGCTATTCTCTTATCTTATTTTGACGGGTTGTTCCCCGAGACACTACTTATGTGGACTTGATGATGGACTATATTTTTTTATCTATTATCTTGACTGGTCTATCATATTATATTGTGTTTACTTTCTGTGGATAGGATTAGAATTATACTGAGATAGATGGTGTAGACTTGCATTTATATTTGTTACAGCTTAAGCGAACTCTAACGGGTCCGTTAAATTGGGATTGCCCATTAGAGTTGTGTTGTTGTCCATTACCACGTGGCTAGTCCCTCGATATTTTGGGACTGGAACGTGACATAGTTTTTGTGGTAGCCCATGCAGGTTAGACAATATATTACTTTGGTTTCAACTAAGGAACCGAGCAAGCCTGCAAATTAGGATAGAATAAATTATAGGATCTCATCCACTTGTTGATATGTTCTTGACCTCTATATCGACTTCAAAATAATTTTTTGACTTGCATCCTGCCTTGATTCCTCTGTGCGACTCTCATAGTTTACTTTCTGTGTAGAGTAATGGATCCACGAGCCAGCGACGAGACTCCCACGGGAACACCACAAGGTGCTATGGTCAACTACGATGATGGGGTGATGCCACCAAGTGGAGATCCCTCCACTTAACAAAGCAATCAAGTAGATCAGCACACCTCAAGGTTCTGGCGGGACGACATTCCACCACCGTCATAGTTTACTCCACTGATGCCCGTTTTCCCACCAGGACAGCCTATGGATGGACAACAGATGTTCCAAATATTCTACGCAATGATGCAAGCACAACAATAGATTCATCAAGAGGCTCAGCGTCACCAGGCAGAGAACTTGAGGAACAATATAGTGACTGTACTGGAGCAAGCACACCTCAAGATTATTATTTTCTGGCAAGGAGGAGCCCACTGAAGTTCATGAGTAGCTCACAAACACTCAACACCAATGTCACGACCCGCACCCAGAAAATCGGGCATGAGTCGTGGGTACGTCCAGCCTACGCCGCAGTATCGGCGGTAGAACGCTGTCTAGGTCAACTAACTAAATAATAATCTCACACAAAAATCGGCCATAACCTCTCCAAAAGGAGGGCAACCACACAAACAATATAAACCTGTCAAGATCTCAACTCCAAACGGAGGAGCAAATATCACAATGATAATCAAGTACTCAATCACGAATCTAAGCACGATAAGATAACACAAAGATCTAACAACTATAAAGTCTAACCAACAATAACTACTACAACAACCACAACATCAAATAATAATACAACAATGTCCAAAATAATATACAAACAAGGTCTCAATCTAAAACCGGAGACAAATCCGGTGCTAAAAGCTAATAAAAACAACAACAAAGTCCCAGTGATCCAGGCTACCAACCCGGAAATCACCCCTAAACTAGAGGGTCCCTGTCTGCACCATCGACAGGCTCATGTCCATAAAACGTCGGACACCAATCCTCCGGATACTCTGAAAAATATGTCCAGTCAGGACTGGAGCAAGTACATCTCTAACAGCAGTTCCATTTAAATGATAAAAACTATAAAACAGTTATAGCAAGTAGCAAGAAGAATGAAGCAAGTATGAAACAAGAAAATATGTATAACTGGTGCATAAAGGTAAAGATGCATGAATAT